>JBBPMG010000938.1:0-11205 GCA_038090195.1 Boletellus deceptivus | reverse complement strand
TAGATTGACACCCTACCCGATGGCATATGAAGCATTTGTTATTCTTCATATGCTCAGCTCACTCGGTGGGAGAAAGTCTGACGGAGTCAATATCCATGGTGTTTGGGTCACAAGTGGGAGTAGTCCTGGCTGTGGAGGTGAACGGGAGGTAGGAGGTTCGCTCCCTGATCTTCTTCAATCTTCTGAAATTTTCACCAAACACATGAGCTCTCTTTATCCAATCTTTCCAGGTGGTTGGTTGGGGATTGAGTGTTGCCATGGCATTGGCGAGTTTCCCATCTACCCCCCTTCTTAGGACATCTATTAGGATGTCATCGTGCCCAGTATCCAGCTTGCTTCGGTAAGCTTGTAATTCGAAGGCTGACGTATATGAGTTGAAATTTCCTCGTTTGAGCCTTTGGGGAACATTCCTTTCCTCAGTATCAGGAAAGTCACTTTGCTTTAGGTCGTAGATAGTGTTCCAGGCTCACTCTTGTTGCCCAGAGGGGACAAAGGCTGCGTGAAAGGCTGCTAGGAAATCGTTGTAGGTGGAGTCAGGGGCTCGGTTGTACCAGCTTTCTACGAATGTGGCTCCTCTTCCTTTTGTAAGTTTATTGAGGCACATAAGGATCATTACTGGTTCGTCCTTTTTATAGATGTGGTCGTTGATTGCAAAGTAGGCATTCATCGACATGATCCATCTCTCGGCATCCTCTGGTTGTCCACTGAAATCTCCTGGGAGGGCTGCTTGAAGCTCTCCCTTCTTCTTGGTCTGATTGGTGGTGGCGTCTGCCATTTCTTCATCGTTATCTGTTGTCTCAGATGCTGTTGGTTCTGCTCGAATGAGTGGCGAGGGTAGCGGTGACGGGACGGTCAGTTCCGCTTTAGTCACAGTCAGTTCAAATGGGTGAACGGGGGTCAATAGCAAGGAGGAAGGTCGTCTCCTTCTGACAAGTGGATTTGTGGCAGGGGAAGGTCTTCCTGCAATGCATTGCAGAATCGGCAAGGTACTCTGATATGGATTTTTGTATGGCAATGGCTGGATTGACTGAGACGGAGTTCCTTCATCCTCAGTATAGAACACTTCTTTGTGTTCTTCGTCTGATTCTTTCGGGGCGTGGTATGATGTGTTGTTGATTGTTTGGACCCTTCTGCTAAAAAACAGGGGTCTTGGGACGAGCTAGTTCTTTTGTTATGCGTACACGTAGTTCCTAGCTGTTGAGCACGCTTCGGTAGTAGTACGAGACTAATAGAGTTCTGGGCCTCACTATCTCTTTGTAAAGGGACTCATGGATGACTAGCAACTACACGTAGATTGCGTAGAACTAGCTGGGGAAAAGTACTGTACATGGACTCATATAAATACTCGAGCATTGCTGTACCAACTGGATTCAGTAGTACCCTCTATAGTAGTTGGAGTTACTTGATATGGTAGTTGGGGAAACGCGGCGTGATGAGAGATGCGCCATGGGAGTGATAACGTCTGGATGTGGAAGTGTAACAGTGGAGGTACATATAAGGAAGGCGAGCTCACAGGATGGACAACAGATCAAGGTATAGTGGTAGGGTTTCCTCATCAAGGGGGATTACCGCATCTAAAGGGTTTTGGGAAGGAAGGGAGTCATCTGCATACCACAATGGAAAGATACCTTCGATGGAAGAGCTGGAGAATGTAGTCGCGGATTGGGCAAGCCCATAGTGTACCATAACAAGACGCAGCCCACATTTATCACGAACTATTCACCTCCTATCCAAATCATTATTTTGAAACTTCTTTCACCTGCACTAGAGCAGGCACTTTATACTTCATTCCATTTCGTCTTCGCCCTTCCCAATTGACTTTTCAGAATAGTCCTTATCTCCCTACCTTTACCCCCACTGCCAAACCCAGAATCTAGAATGGCAGATCCTGTTATTCCCCTGTCTTTAGAAGATTGTCCTTTGCTTCGCCTAGATTGCCCCACAGATTCCCACGTGATGAGATTCATCTTCGACCTACTAGACTCTCCCGATGCCATATTTGCCTTGGAACAAGTCATCCATTGGGAGAGTGACGTTTTTCTTCCTCTACTTCTTCGGCTTTACTCATTCTATGTCCATTCACGCCAGCTCACTGTGGATCTATTAGCCTCCTCTCACACGATCGAGGAACTAGGATTACCCCATCGGATTTCCACCGCGAACAGTCTTCATCACCTCGGGAGAGCACATACCACCCTCTTCGAGCTATTCGAGGCTGCCGGATTAATACCACTCATCTACTGACTACCAGAAGATGTGTACCTCCCCATTCTTAGAATTCGTCTGGTCCTCTTTTCAGACAATGAATACCAAGAGTACTACTGGGGAGACCCACCCAGTGGTGAGGTGGACCAGGCCAGACACCCCAGACTCAGCTCCCCAGTTCCTAGCCTACCACACTCGGTATCACTGCAGTCCGTACCCATTCCGCCGCCAGCAATCAACTTCACCACTCTCCTCCCAACCACTCCACTGCCCGACCCCGATTTTGCAGCACAGATACCTTCCCAACCATGCTGAAGCAGATCCACCTGTGCCCGAGCTATTCGAGCTCGATTGGAACAGTCCTCAGATGCAGAGGCACCGGACAGGACTGGTGAGGACAGCTCGCCAACAATTACCCTGGCACACAGGCGGAGGGCAGCGTGCCACCAATACAGATTGCTCAACCACTATAGGGTTGACTGCGTCTACTACTCTTGCCCTTTCTGCCACACCTCCACTCCAGGACATCCACAATACGTGTGTCCCCTCTGCCTTTGCACCACCTGTGGAACCTCAGGACATGTGGCCGCTGCCTGTACCCGAACCACTCCCTACAATGGAAATCCTGCGGAATCATCCACGTCCCACCAAGGAACATCGACCGCTTCATCCATCTCCTCTCTGGATTTCTGAGACAGCGTCTCAGAGCTATATCGGGGGTAATGTTACGGTACACTACGGGCTTGCCCAATCTGTGACCACATTCTCCAGCTCTTCTGTCAAGGGTATCTTTCCATCGGGGTATGCAGACGACTCCCTTCCTTCCCAGAACCCTTTAGACGTGGTAATCCCCCTCAATGAGGAAACCCTACCGCTATACCTTGATCTGTTGTCCATCCTGTGAGCTCGCTTTCCTTATATGTACCTCTACAGTTACACTTCCACATCTGGACGTTATCACTCCCATGGCGCGTCTCTCATTACGCCGTGTTTCCCCAACTACCATATCGAGTAACTCCAACTACTATAGATGGTACTACTGCATCCAGTTGGTACAGCAATGCTCGAGTATTTATACAAGTCCATGTACAGTACTTTTCCCTAGCTAGTTCTACGCAATCTACATGTAGTTGCTAGTTATCCACGAGTCTCTTTAGCAAAGGGATAGTGAGGCCCAGAACTCTATTAGTCTCACGCTACTACCGAAGCGTGCTCGACAGCTAGGAACTACGCATACGTGTAACAAAATCCAATATAGATGATGATATGGGAGCAGCACTTAGCTCTGCCAAGGATACCTTGCCACCAAAGATAGCCAGTGTACTTTCCACACCATAGTCTGGATAAAATGATGGAGATGATGGTGTGGAGAAAATTTGTGTGTTGCATTCTGAAAAAAAGAAAGGAGATGATGCCAGCACAGCAGCTGAGCTTGATGACATGGGATACTTCCTCTGGTACCATTGTAGCACAATGCTACAATAGACCAACAGGTCATCCAACTTGGCATACATTTGACAGAAAGTATTGTTGGTGAGGAACTCAAAGACAAGTTCAGCATGAATGGTAGTGCTTAGTGTGGTGTCATTGTTGGGTGACTTGTTGTGACAGACCTGAATGACATAGGATGAGACCTGAATGTCTGGGGTGTTGAAATTGGAGAGGATGCTGGTGGTACAAGCAGTTCCTGCATGCCCATTGTGCAGTCTATTGTCTAATTAATCACAGCCATCATATCTACTATTGTGGCAGCATTTGTCATAGTAGACTTGGCATGAGTAACCTTGGAGTGTTTACTGACAGAGGATGACCACACAAAAACAGCAGAGGTCCTTGCTTGAGAACATTTAGCCTTGATAATCTTGGAGGCTGACAATATGAAACTTGTGTAAGAGGAAGTTGTTACAAGCACTCCCTCCAAAGGCATTTATTCTATTTCTTTTTCTCTATCTTATTGTATTGGGTCGATCACGTGACCTTATCTTATCTAATCTTATTTTATCACAGACAATTATCTTATCTTTAGATCTCCATTCCACCAGATGATTGACTCATCTGCTATGACCCACTTTCCCATATGACTCATGCACCCTATGCCCTATGACTCATTATGACACACTCTTACTCATGCTTTTCCCATTGACTCATCATATTTGCCTAATAACCCTTTGCCCTATTTGCTCTATTTAGTTGTATGTACAAACATGTACAAACACCTAGATGCATATATAAACCTGAGGAGGCTCAAGCCTGGTAACTCCAGTCTTGAAGTCCTCAAACTTTCCTCTCTACCTTCATCCCCTAAGAGATCTTCCCAGTACCGAGTCCCCTACACTCGGCATTGAGGGTGTTTCATCACTTCAAGACTACCCCTGAGGCTGTCGACATGACCCCCTCAGCAAAGAAGACACAATGATGACAACGTTGACCCAAGCCATTACCACCCTCCACTAGTAAGAGTACTTGAGTGGAGACATTCTGGTCAAGAAGGGGGACTCACGGGATCAGTGTCATCCCTTCCCTTTGCAGGTCACTCCAATTCCTCAGCAGCACACCAAGGCATGCCTATAGGAGATTCTGAGAGGTTTTTCAGAGAGTCTGACAATGAGGCCCTGCTCAATGTGAGGAGCTGTACAGCTGCTTGACACAGTACAGGAGTTAGGGGTAGGAAAAGACGAAGGAAGAAAGAAGTAGGATGAGGCCCTTTTTATAGAGTGGCCATATTCACGATCCAGACATGGAGCTCAGAAGGAAAGCCATAGCAAGACACTGGGCTCATTCCCTGGTGGAAAGAGGAGAAGCCAACAAGCTAGTAGACTTCCTACTAGAAAATGCTCCCTTCTATCAAAGCAGTCATTTTCCTAGCAGTATTGATTGTCATATCCACACTTGCACACATTACCACCCTTATGCTTGGCCACTATGGAGCCAGGATGAGGCCAATTGATCCTGAAGAAGGAAAGGAGGAAAGAGAGCAGAACCCCTGAGAATACATTCAAGATGGACAGGAGATGGAACTTGAAGAGAAACCCATCCCAGTCATGATGCAGCCAGGAGAAACTCTGGAAGGAGATCAAATTCTCTGGCACCCTGACCCTAATCAGGTCTGGAATGAAGAAGAAAAGTTCCCAGCCCTACTGCCTGAGGAACTAGTAGAAATGAATGAAGACCTGGCTTCTCAGAGAACAGAACCAGGTATCTTTGACAAGAACTGGCCAACCTGGGCAATTCAGGAAATTCCCCACATACAGCTTAGACACTTCGTCTACCTCATTTACCACCATGATAGTCTAGAAGCAAGGAGGCCTACCTACCCAGGAGGACGATTCTTCATCTCTGAAGCCCTAGACAACCTTAATGAAGAAGACTGCCGGCCTGTCCATAGGGGCAGGGCGGTTACTTATGCTATAAGGGCGATCTTAGAAGCCATGCAGATTAGAAGCTTTCCTTTGTCACAAGACCAGACAAGGGAGAATGTGTGGGAGGTGCTGGAAGAAGTGCAAAGAAGCGAGTTGTTTATCAACTCTAGACTGGTTCGGATCAACTCCAACCTATTCCAATAGAAGAAGTCAACATGGGAATTGAATCTCCTACTAAAAAGAAAAGTGAAAAACCACTATTATGCTGTATGCACATGTTCTAGGATATTTAAGAAAGGAGCACATAAAGAGTCGTGCTCAAAATTCAAAGGAAAGGCCCAAGCTGCAAGGTCTTGGGAAGGAGCTGACCGAGGCATAGGGGCCTCAGCTAAAGAGGAAATGGAGGATGAGGGATTGCTGGACGATCTCAAAGGAATGATGTATGTCCAAATTCGGACACATTTTGCAAAAGGAAAGAAGGAGAAGAAGGATAGGAAGAGAAAAGGGAGAGCGAAGTGAACAATTTGGGAGCTCACTCTGCTAATAAGTTTTCAGTCCTATCTACTGCCGAGGGTTATGACGCAGAAGTCGAAGGCTTGGAGGGTACCCAAATCCCTCCTTACGTATCTAATCTATTGGTGTTATGGTATACTACGGGCTTACCCAATCCGTGACCACGTTCTCCTGCTCTTCTGACAGGGGTGTCTTTCCATTGGGATATGTAGACGATTCCCTCCCTTCTTTGAACCCTCTGGATGCAGTAATTCCCCTCAACAAGGAAACCTTGCCACTATACCTTGATCTATTGTCTATCCTGTGAGCCTGCCTTCCTTATTTGTACTTCTACAGTTACACTTCTACATTCAGATGTTACCTCTCCCATGGCGTGTCTCTCATCATGCCACGCTTCCCCAACTACCATATCGAGTAACTCCAACTACTATAAACGATACTACCACATCCAGTTGGTATAGCCATGCTCGAGTATTTATATGAGTCCATGTACAGTACTTTTCCCTAGCTAGTTCTACGCAATCTACATGTAGTTGCTAGCCATCCACGAGTCCCTTCACGAAGGGATAGTGAGACCAGGATTCCTATTAGTCTTGCACTACTACTGAAGTGTGCTCGACAGCTAGGACTATGTGTACACGTAACAAAAGAACTAGCTCGTCCCTAGGCCCTTGCTTTTTAGCAGAAGGGTCCGACCCACTGACATCACATCATACTGTGCCCCAAAGGGATCAGACAAGGAACATGAAGACGTGTTCTATACTGAGGATGAAGGAACCCCGTCTCAGTCGACCCAGCCGCTGCCATATGAAAACCCATACCAGAGTGCCTTGCTGATTTTGCGACGCATTGCAGGAAGACCTTCTCCTGCCACGAACCCACTTATAAGAAGGAGATGACCTTCCTCCTTGCTATTAGCCCCTGTTCAGCCAGCAAGACCAGTCATAACCACAGCAGAACTGACCACCCCATCACCATTACCTTCCCCGCTTATCCGAGTAGAGCCAGCAGTATCCGAGCCGGCCGACAGTGACGAAGAAATGGCTGATGATGCCGCAAATCAAACAGAGAAGAAGGGAGAGCTCCATGCGGCCCTCCCCAGGGACTTCAGCGGACAACCAGAGGACACAGAGAGATGGATCATGTCCATGAATGCGTACTTTGCAATCAACGAGCACATCTATAAGAAAGACAAGCTGGTAATGATCCTCACATGTCTCAATAAACTCACGAAAGGGAGAGGAGCCGCTTTTGTGGAAAGTTGGTACAACCAAGCCCCGGGTTCCACCTACGACGCCTTCCTAACAGCATTCCGTGCTGCCTTCGTCCCCTCTGGACAAAAGGAACTGGCCAGGAATGTTATCTACAACTTAAAACAAAGCGATTTCCTGGATACTGAGGAAAAGAACATACCCCAGAGGCTCAAATGAGGAAATTTCGACTCTTACGCTTCAGCCTTTGAATTACAAGCCTACCGAAGTGGGCTCGACAGCGGACATGACGATATACTTATCGATGTCCTAAGGAGGGGAGTAGATGGAAAGCTTGCCAACACAATGGCAACGCTTAACCCCCAACCTGAGACTTGGAAAGACTGGGTCAAGAGGGCCCATGTCTTTGACGAAAACTTCAGAAGGCTCAGGAAGATCAGGGAGCAGACCCATTACCTCCCATTCACATCCGCAGCCAGGGTGACTCCTACTAGAGATCCAAATGCTATGGACATTGACTCAGTTCGGCTATCCCCCGCCGAAAGAGTAGAACATATAAGGAACAACAAGTGCTTCATATGTCACCAAACAGGTTGTCGTTCCAACAACCATAAGAAAGGAGGAGGACCTAGACCCACTAGGAAAGGCCACTACCAATGCCCCCAGAATACCGTCGCAACTGTAGAAACCGATGCTTTAGGAGAATTCATCCAAAGCAGTGATCTTTCCAGAAATGAACTTCTCAGAATCTTGAAAGTCTGCACTACCCCTGAGGAAGAACAGGAGATCCATGCAACAACAATTGAACAGGATTTTTGAAAAGGAGGGTAGAATCAATGGCTATGCCTCCTATAGATCTCGCACCTGTCTTTGTATTAGGAACAAACTCCAGAGCAATCAAACTCCCAGTGCAATTGTATGAATCAGACACACGAAAATCCATTGATGTAAAAGCCCTCATTGACAGCGGGGCTACTGGATGTTTCATCCACAAACATCTTGTCTGAGCAAATGGGTGGAAAATGGACAGACTTCCACACCCCTTTATTGCAAACAATGTGGATGGATCCAACAACCAAGGAGGCCTCATTCGGCATTCGGTCACTCTCATCCTCCGCATCGCAGAACAAGAAGAACCAAGGAACTTTTTAGTTATTGACTGTGGGAAAGAGCAGTTAATCCTCGGAATTACCTGGCTACAAGAGGCAAATCCATGCATCAATTGGGAGACAAGTGTAGTTTCCATTCTGACACGCTGAGTTCAACGAACGGACCCTGTCAAACAATGCTACCTTATAAGGTATCTGGAATTGGACCACCTCTCTATTGCTAGAACCACCCTCTCCACTGAATTAGCACAGAAGGCGAACACAGTTAGTTCCAAATTACCCGCAGAGTTCCAACAATATGAGGATGTATTTGGGGAACCCACGAAAGGAGTATTACCTCCAAAACAACCCTATGACCATGCAACAGATGTCACACGTGACTTCTCACCCAAAGTGGCCAAGGTGTACCTGTTGAATCCAAAAGAATTGGCTGCATGTCAAGATTTCGTAGATGAACACCTTGCATCCAGAAAAATATGACCTTCCAAATCCCCACAAGCTTCCCCCTTCTTTTTCATGTCAAAAAAAGATAGAGGACTGTGCCCCTGCCAGGACTATCACTACCTCAACCAACACACCATTAAAAACGCTTACCCCCTCCCTCTGATCTCGGAGTTAATCGATCAGTTAAAGAACTCCAAGATCTTCACCAAATTCAATGTATGATGGGGGTACAATAATGTAAGGATCAAAGAAGGGGATGAATGGAAAGCCGCATTCATCACTCCGTTCGGCCTTTTTGAACCAACGGTGATGTTCTTCGGACTCTGCAATTCTCCTCCCACATTTCAAGCCTTGATGGACAACATTTTTCGGAATATGGTCATGGAAGGGTGGCTGTTGATCTATATGGATGATCTTATCATCCATACAGACAGAGATCTGGAACTTCATCACCAACGAACACGACGGGTATTGCAGAGAATGAGGGAACACAAACTGTTTCTCAAACTCACCAAATGCTTTTTTGATGTAGCAGAAGTCAAATACCTGGGAATGATCATTCACCCAGGACATATCACTTTAGATCTGGTTAAATTGAAAGCCATTCAGGAATGGACCCCTCCACAATCCGTAAAAGCCGTCTGATCTTTCCTGGGGTTCTGCAACTTCTATCGGAAATTCATCCCCAACTTCTTCACAGTTTGCTGACCTCTTCATGACCTGACTAAGAAAGGAGCCGCTTGGATCTGGACAGAATCGTGTCAGGATGCTTTCCGAACTCTACAAAAAGCTTTCTGTACCCGACCCATCCTCCAACTTCCCAAAGTCGAACACCCCTTTTTTGTCATGACTGACACCTCACTGGTTGCATGTGGAGCCATGCTGATGCAGAAAGACACCAATGGGGACCTCCACCCAAATGCTTACTTCTCAAAGACTTTTTCCCTGGAAGAACAGAATTATGATATCTATGACTGAGAACTACTTGCAGTAATTCGGGCTCTGGAAGAATGGCGGAATTACCTCACGGGAACACAACATCAGGTGACTATTCTTACCGATCACAAGAACCTCACCTACTTTCACCAGCCCCACAAATTGTCTTGACGACAGGCACATTGGATGTTGTTCTTGCAGGATTTCGATTTGATGTTCAAACACATCCCAGGGTCAGGGATGGCACCCGCCGATGCCCTCTCCTGCACCCCTGACAAATCCACCAAATCCGACAACAAAGATGTAACCCTTCTCTCCGCCGAACACTTTGTCCACACTATTGACCTAGCTCTTCGGGAAAAGATCGTCCAGTCCACACCTTCTGACCTTTTTGTTGTTGATGCACTTGCAGCATTAGCCGAGGACAGATCTATCATTCCGCACATTCCTCCTTCCGACTGGCATTTCGACAATGGATCACTCTACTATTGAGAACAACTCTATGTCTCTGAGGCTGCCCGGCAGGATCTCGTACACTCCATCCACACCTCCAGTGCTGGGGGACATGCTGGCTTTTTCCAGCTTTTGCACCTGTTGCAGCGTGATTATTGGTGGCCAGGTCTCTCCGGCTTTGTGTGAAAGTACATCTCTGGTTGTGCCACCTGTCAAGCTTCGAAAATTCTCACCCACCTGACAATCCCGTGGGCAAACCCCATCGCCAGCACCGCCACTCGCCCCTTTCAGTCAATCTCCATCGATCTCATTACTGATCTCCCCCTTTCTGCCAGTTTTGATTCTGTCATGGTTGTGGTTGACCACGGCCTTACAAAGGGGGTAATTTTTGCCCCTTGTACCAAAAACATCAATGCAAAGGGCATAGCCTCCCTCTTTTTTCAGAAAGTCTTCTCCCGCTTTGGCTTACATGACAAATGCATCTCCGACAGGGGACCACAATTTGCTTCTGCTTTTGCCTGAGAACTAGCACAACTCCTAGAATACAACGTCGCTCTCTCTACCGCCTACCACCCACAAACCGATGGGGAGACGGAACGCATGAACTGTTACACTCCCCTATTTTTCTACATAGTTTTCCGCATTTTTCTAGTATTTTTCTATATTTTTCTGGCCTCATTTGAATATTCTATAGATTTTCTATGGGTACATTCATTATATTCATTAACCAATGGTTAGCTATTTCCCATTCGGTCTTAGCAGGTCTAGGACATCCTCATGGTTCATAGAACGAGTCCAGAACCAGTCTGAGTCACTCTGACTCATAGTGCCTCATGGTACACAGGTGATAGTCTAGACCACCATACCACATCCCTAGACCCAGGGTTAAACCCCTATGACTTCATACCCTATCACCAGTCTACACATGTTTGACACATGTCAGGGACAGGCACACAAAGTCTAGACTCAAGCCCT
>JBBPMG010000937.1:0-11232 GCA_038090195.1 Boletellus deceptivus | reverse complement strand
ATGATCTTTGTCAGTGGGTCAAACAGTTCGGTATGGATGGCATTGTCCGGTAACCTTTTACTTCTTCGCACGTCTTCTTACGCTGATGTTGTTGCAGGATGGGAATGAACTTGTAAGCAACTATGTCATCCACGATTTAGATGTGGCTTACGCGACATTCAGCGAGGTCATGCTTTGTGACTTTACTAGCGGCGTCAGCATTACCGCCTTCGAGAATATAACGTACGCGCCGGGATACCCAAGTGAGCCCAATGTATTTACTGAATCTCTTTCTGACGAAAACCGACGTTTTTGGGCAGGAAAATCGACGCTCGAACTCCTGATTGCTTGTTCTTGGCACAATCACTTTCCTGGTGAGACCCGCATCCAACTCGACCTAGCTAGACTGGTCTCCTTCTACGATACTCGCCTCGTCCCTTCGCTTGTTGCCGTCCGAGCTGGCCAGGAGAGACGGGATCATCGCGCACAAAGGATATCTACTGAAGATTTATCAGCCGTAAAATCGAGACTCGAAGCAGCCTTTGCCAGACCCTCGGGTCCATCCAGCGGAGTCGACTGGGAGACCCTACTTCACGTCATAGTCGACCGATTTGCTGCCCGGCTCGAGCTGACCCGCCACTTGCTGGACTCGGCAATGATGACGAAAGATTTGGACGAGGTGATTGACCTCGCGGACAAGACGCAGACGCAGCTGAGGACCATGTTGACCCCATATCTCTTTTCGTCCGTGGTCCCAATGGACCCGGCGGACGGCCGCTGGAGGATCGACGATTCCGCTGAGACTGGGGCTCTGTCGCTGAACTGGACGGCACCCGTGTACGAGCACTGTGCTACGACGCATACGCGTTTCATGGAGTCCGAACTGGACTTCATGACCGAGTCAGAAAGGCTGCTTCTTCAGGCCGTACGAGGGACGACCCGGGAGATCTGCCGCGTAGTAACGAAGATGTGGGCCCGCGGGGTGCAGGCGGGCATCGACGCGTCATCGAACAGGAAGAAGGCCCTCGCGAATGCTGACATGACGCCTGTCTGGAGTTCGTGGGCGGAAGACCTCAACTGGCTGATGGCATGGCTTGACTGGAGTGTGTGGGTCAAATGTGACCCGGCCTGTGGGCCCGAGGTATGTGGGACGTGCTGTCACGATGGCCGTCTGCTGACGACATCGTGCGATGTCCGATTTATGTGGCACACGTTGACAGGAGATTTGTTTCTTCCACAAGCCACCGTATGATATTCTTGCGATACCCAATTTCGACGCTGGGATCACGGCCAAGGAAAGCTTGAGAGGAGAAACAGGGGGTGTCGTAGATCCCTGGCCGAACGAGTGGACGCCACGGTGTGTTAGCCGGGTGGACCTTCGAGAGCCCTGAATAATCTCGACGGGACAAAGACGTTGCCCATAAAATCTGGACAAGAGTCCATGCGTTCCGTTCGGGGAATAGGAGGTGCCAGGAGAGGGGTAGTTTGACTGCGCTCTGATGTCGTGTACACTACTGTGCATGTTTTCTCTTTCTGCAAGTTGCTGTAGATGTAGGCAATGGATCAAGTAGAGTGGCTGGGAGGCGCTGTCGGCGCCAGTGTAGTGAATGCAACCACCTAGAGGTTTCTATTATTACTAATAGAATTACATAAGCACGCTCACCACCCATCCATCGTCACACAGCGGATAGAAGACACCCAGCGCTAATACGAGCCCTCGTTGATGCCCCCGACCGACAAGGCGAGAGCTGCAGGCGTCAGCGTCACCTCCTTCTTTGACCTCAAAGCCGAGCTTGCAAAGAAGTCGGACGAGTTCTCGAGGGAAAAAGCACTCGGCGGCCCCAAGTATGTCCCAGGCGAGGGGCGAACGCGGCCGGACAAGGTGCGCCTCTTCGTTCTCGTTCGCGCGTCTGTCGTCATCATCGTCGTTGTCGTCCACGCTTTCTCAATCGCCGTCCGTGTGTTCCAGAAACCGACCGTATGGGCCCGATCGAACAAGGGGGTGTATGGTCGCGCAGCGCGCGATGCCGAGCTCGAAGCGGTGAGCAAGGTGACGATCGAATCCGCGCGGACGGCGTTGGAGCGCAAGGCGAAAGTGTACGAAAAATTGATGAAGGGCAAGTCGGGCGGGTTGAGCGAGAAGCAGTACGAGGCGTTGTTGGTCGACGTGCGTGCCGTCTTATTTTTTTATCTTTTTTTTCGCTCGTCTGCGCCTCGCCTTCTTTCCTTTGTCTCGCCGAGGGCGTCGTTTTGACGTGATTGGGCACAGTTTGACCTGAAGGGTGTCGACCACTACGAGTCGGATAGCGATGATGTGGACGAGTCGTTGACGGTCCCTATCAAACCGCAAGAGGGAGAGGTGTGTGTCTTCTTCTTGCTGTGCGTATATCACGCTTATTAGAGACGGAGGACGATCCCATCGTTGAATACGAGGACGAGTTTGGCCGACTACGGACGAGCAGACGGTCGGAGGTCCCTCGTCATCTTCTGGCCAAATCACAGGACAAGGAAGAAGAGGTCGACGACGCGTAAGTCATACGAGTCTTTCTTTCGTGAATCGAGTTTCATGCGTATGGCAATGGTACGACAGGGACGTCATTCGTGAGTATATGCGTAGAGGTATACAGCCTCCAAAACACTGACGCCTCTGTAGATAATCCCGTCAATTTCTTCCCTGTATACGAACCTTCTGCCGAACGTGTCAAGGCTGTGCAAGATGAGCTCGCAGAGGCAAATAACCCACTCTCCGCACACTACGACGCGTCAAAGGAGGTCCGTGCCAAGGGTGCTGCGTTCTACCAGTTCTCCGGGGACGAAGAGACACGAAAAAAGCAAATGGAAGAGTTGAATGCAGTCCGCGAAGAGACGAAGAAAACGCGAGAAGGTACGGGCGCCATGGACATACTGCCTGGCGAAGTGGAGGGCATGCGTGAGCCGAGTAGACCGTTGTCGACGAGTCGAGCGGTAGAGAAACGGAAGCGAGAGATCGAGGAACGCCGTGCTTTGTTGGAGGCGAAGCGGAGGAAGACGAAGGTGACACCAGAGGGGGATAAGGCGAAATCTCTGGGGTCGGTGACATCTGTCGCCACGACCAATGACCCGTTCACGGCGCTGGAGAAGGCGGCCGTTGCGTCTGGCTCACGTACGCCCGAGGCCCCTGAGCAGCGTCCCAACACGAGGGAATATTCCGATGCCGATGCATTCCTAGCCCAGCTTGAGCGAGATGTGCTCAACAAACGATAGACGACCACGTCAGATCTCGGACCCTACTCTAGTAAGTTGTGTGTCTGCATTATATGGCTTGGGTTGAAGTAGACGCTCCTTTTCAAAACAGTTTATCTTGGCATATCAGACAAAGTCGCGAGTCACTAGTCGCTTAGGATCTCCTCGCTCTCTCGAGGATGTGGATGGCAGATTCCATTACCATGGGATGCCCGCTACCTGACTGGCATTGGACGAAAGACCGTTGGGATCAAACGCTCTTCAGGAAATATTGTGTCTGCCGTACAGCATGCTCTTTTCCTCATCCCACGGTATCAGGGCGTTCGAGACCGATACCTGGGAATGGCCGGGTTTGTAGGGTATACCCAGGGTGTCGATTTCGAGTTGGTAGAACATGTTTTTGGCTTGTTCGGATCTCGGTCCGACTACTCCGAATTGGCGTAGTGATCTCTTTTCGGTCCCATGTCGAGGGGCGCACGATATCCGGGTGAACGAGCGTGATGAGGATGTGGGAGGCATCCCCGACGAAGTATTCAATCTATCGTGGATACTTGGCTGTCTACACACGCAAGGGACGGACGGTGCAAGCCTGGCTGATTCCTGAGCCTGGTGCTCGCATCCAACATCTGTGGGCAGCTATGAGGAACGAGGACGACATCGCCCCCGGAATGGGTCGTTACCTTGGTGGAACGGGACCGACTGAGCGTCTATCCCCCCGAGACAGGACAGATCACGGCGACCTCCTCTCCCCCGTGCAAGAACACTGAGGCCACGTCCGACTCGGATATCATCTCCGCGTTCACGCTCCACCGGCTGGTCTCGAGGACCTTGTTCAATCCCGTGTTGGGGTGCAACGAGACGAGGAGGGCGGCAAGGGATGCGAGCGCAAAGGGTTTGTCCGAGGACCAAGGAAGGGCGACCGATTCCTCAAAGAGACCAATCGCCGTGGACGCAGCCGCAAAGTAGAGAACGGTGACGCGAGGACCCGCCATGATCTCGTCGGGTGTGGTCGAGGTAACCGAGTGAATAGCCTGGCTGACTCACTCGCCCGAGCCCGAGGACGCGCATGCAAGCACACGCAGTCCCGCGGCATGACGAGAGTTGGCCGGGGCAATGCTGATATGACCAACTAGCCGACATCCTAGCGCACTCAAAAGAGCCTCGGCTGCTTGCGACACCGCGCCAACACTTTCCGCACGAGCAAAACGGACAGGTCTGTCATTGCCACACTGTCCGTGCCGCACAACGTCTGACACCACCAAGGCTCGTAGATCATGGCAAGTGCTCCCCACGTCGTCCTTTTGGGCGTGCCCAAGGAGGCCAACCGGCCGAGCTCTTCTGGGTTCTGCCAGAAACTGGAGACCTTTCTCAGATACAGCAAAATCTCGTACGAGCTTCGCGACGCGTATCCCTTCAATGCCCCAAAAGGCAAAGTTCCCTACGCCGAGATAACCCATGACGGGCGCACAGTCACCATTCCTGATTCCCACTTCATCATTGAGTACCTCGTGGAAAACGGTCTTATCAAGGATCCTGATGAGCTGGCCGGTCTGACGAAGGCCCAGAGAGCCGAATCAAGGGCGTTCCAGGCGTATATCGAGGAAGTGCTATATCCAGCCATCGTCTACGACCGATGGCACATCAACGAAAACTTTGCTGTTACGACACGGGAGGCGCTCGGCGAGATCCCTTGGTTTTTCCGGCCCTTCGTTGCATGGGTCACTAGGCGGAGAGTCGCTAGCGCGTTGTACGGTGGTGGGATTGGGCGCCATTCGCCCGAAGAGGTACATCGTTTGCAGAAGGAAGCATTCGAGGCGCTCCAGGCGAGGTACGCTGAGCACAAGTACCTTCATGGTGGGGAGCTTCCATCTCGGATTGACCTGACGGTGTATGGTTTCCTTGCCAACATCCTGTCTTTGGATGCGAATCCGTATTTCCTCGAGTTGGTTATGGCGAGCGCGCCGTTCAAGACGTCGGTGCGGGAGTGGACGACCTCGCTGTTTCCAGAATACAGACAGCTGCTAGCACGGGTTGAAGGAGGGGAGCGCGGGTCTGCTTGACGCTTAAGTAATGCTATGTGTCATTGCCTTGATGTAATGTGACTTGAACAATCAGTACAGGCTACGCTCCTTCGCAACGTCGCGTAACTCAAAACTTGCCCTTCCTTCTTCGTGGTAACGTCCTCTTCACCGCCCAACACGACGCCGGACGCTGGCAGCGTCCTGTCTGCGATCTCTTCCTTCTGTCGGACCTAGTGTGGGACGTTTGTGGTGCGTAATCCTTTCCGGCACCGAGTACGAGAACTAACGGAGGCGAAGAAACAACCACGTAAAGTCGGGCATCTAGACTGGTTTTCTCCAAGTGTCCTCACTGCTCTGAGATCCTTTCCGCGAAGGGACTCTTTGCAGCTCACTCCTTTCCACCTCGGTCTTTTCTCCCCCTTTTCCACTCGTTTCACACGTCGCGGCATTGCGTTTCATGATGTCCCATAGACGCAGAGTGCTGCGTAGACAGGCAAGCTTCCCCCAACCTTCTGGCACCATCCAAGTAAGCGGCGCCACCCCCACCGCCTCCTCTTTGGCCCAGAACACGTCAGCCGTGCCCGACCCCAGTGAAACACCTCCTAATATACCCCTCGCTGGCAGTGGATTCCTGAATTCCACGGCTCCGTCCACTTCTGCGACGCCATCATCTACGTCCACCATCAGTGTAACTTCTGCTTCATCCAATCAGATTCCGTTGGGAGCAGTGATCGGCGCTTGTGTTGCCGCACTCGTCGCCCTTATTCTCTCCGTACTGCTTGCCTTTTACTGCTCCAAGCGCTACAAGCAATCCACTACCTGTGCAAACTCTCGTAACGCCGCCAGCGATGCGTCCCGGAGGCGTTCTCATCTCCAGGCCTGGAAGCGAATGGATGATAAGAATGATCAGCTGGGCGAACAAGAGCGGTCCTCTATGAGGCAGCGCTCATCATCTGGGCCGCTTGGTGTCATGTTTCGCCGCACGAATAGCAATACTTCGGGAGAGAAGTCGTCCGATAGCCACCTTCGGGAGTCGGTCGGGACCATGCAGCATTTCTCCAAGTATCACCCTGACTTGGCTGCGGAGATGGCGTCGCAGGGCGTCATCGCGAGCGTGGACGTGCAAATTACCAAGCCTCCCCCAGTATTGCACGTCGTCGGTCGTAGTTCAGAGATGGCACCCCCCGTTTTGTGGGAAGGGGAGACTGTGGGCAGCGCTTCGTTCTACTCGATGCCCTCGGACAGGTCGCCTGCCTTGATGGCGACAGAAAAACTGACGCCGCCTGCCATGACGTCGTCTCTGCATTACTGGGAAAGTGCAGAGGTAGTGCATGTCGATCAAATCAAACATGACCTTTCCGAGACGGAGGAAGCCCAGAGTCCCTTCTCGGACAGGGCGAGTTCTATCAGGAGCAGTATGAAGGGTCAAAACCCTTTTTTCGGTGCTCGAGATCATGTCGTCAGGCGCACGTTACTTCGTGACTCACACGAGAATCCCTTCGATGACACGAGTATTTCCCTCGGTCCGTCAGATGCGCTTCGTTCCCTGATTGCTGCCCTCGAAACTCCTCAGAGTCTAGGAAAGAGCAGAGTCATTTCTGTCCAATCGTCCGTCTACTCTCAGGCGACCACAGGCGATGGCGACTCTACAATCAGCATGACCGCCTTTCCCTACCCGCCCACCCAATTCAATATCCGCTAGATCGTGCCCAGTGCCCTCGTCACAAAATCTTTATCTATATTATATCTGTACCCATCTCCTGTCTCCTGTTCTTGATACTTTCGTGTGCGTGTCCCTTTCTTTTGACTTCGTCCTCGTTTAACCCTTGTTTATAATCCGTTCGTTGTGTGATACGCGACTCGTTTTTTTTGGCTAACGACTTGGCTGCGATGTCGCTCGTTTCCTGGATTTTTCTTGCCCCACATTGCCGTGATTTGCTTGTCTGTTTTTCTTACGTATAATTGTGTCTCCAGCATTGCCCTCACACTGTCCTCATGTCTCTGTCTGATGATCCTTGGGCATCGATGCAATCGAGTATGTCATCTTTACTTTCTGGTGTCCTGGGGCCCAGGAAAGCCGAGCTTCGACAAAGGGAGCAATGCGCCACGCCCATTGCTGATGCCATCAGCAGTGCCTCCTTGGTTGACTTAGTCACTGATTGATGTGGGACCAGCGTGACGGTACAATATGCTCCGTTATATGATGGCAACTGTTTTCCGGAACAGGCAAATGCTCGGAAGCTGTCTGGCTGAGTAAGCATTTGGCATCTGCCGTTTACAGTAGCTGCTTACTCAGCATACGCTCAACGCCCGGGCCTGGCAAAGTAAAGTTCTCAGGAGGCTGCGAAAACTACAAAAAATCCTCGGTGATTGGCGGATGTGCACACATGACTCTCCCTGGGTTCCTCCGCCTGTCAACTTGACAGTTAGCAAAAACTATCCGGGAGCTCTATCAGAATAGTATCAATTGGTGCTACGGCATTTGAGTTGGGTTTGTAGTGCTTGCATTCAGTTCATGTTCCTCATGGTTAAGTTACACAGCCGTATGTGACCCCATCAAGTGGTAAGGGGCTTCCGAACCAGTGCCCTCCACAGGGGCACAGGGGCAGCGTCGGCAAGCTGATCGTCGATTTCGTGCCAATGTACCGTACATGCCCCTGCCTGTGGCTTTCTTCCCACTGGCACGAGGACAAGAGTGACAACCATGATACTTTGAAGAACTGCCTCATTTTTGCTTTTTAGAGATAGAGACGGGGGTCGTTCACACAGGCATTCCGACAAGCTAGGCCTGTGTTCCTTCTCGCTCTCTGCCCTCTCACCTCCACCGTAGCGTATAAGGCCGAGTGGGTGATCGTGCCGGCGGATATTCCTTCTTCTGGTCCCGTCCGACGTGTGATTATCCCGGGGACCCTTTGGTTTCTCCTTGGTGCGTGCTCTCGTGTCCGCGGACGCGAACTGCCTGCCTCTGCGTCCGCTAACATCAAGGGTTGCATTCAATCGGAACCGCAGCGATCACGCTGGTCTGATGCCATGGCACAGAAACTTCGAAACCTGAGGCGAACGGTGGTCAGGGCCGTCTCTGATCCCGAATCATTCAAAGCAGACATGGCACAGGTAAACGCCCGTACTCCTTCCGCTTTCCCCCTGCAACGCGCGGCCGGCGCTAATGGTCATTTGCAACAGAAACTGGGTCGGAGCGAGGGCCCCTCGCTAGCGCGAGCCCAGACGGTCACGGAGTTCGTCGACCCCGGGTTGCTCGAACAGGACGAGGTGGCGAACGAATTCTCTCTCCAAGACGTCGTCGATCAGAAGAAATTGAACATGCCACTCCGTCTGATATCCACCCAAGACGGCAAGCTATATGACCGGAACGCGATCGAGGCCCAATTCCGAGCAGAACACCCGTCTTTCTTCGAGCCGACCGTGGCGGCGGCGTCTGCCGGCGATGTGGACGTGATGCGCGACACGGTCGAGACGTCGTTTGCGTACGCCATGTTTTCGCATCGGTGGGAGGCGGCAGAGCCGTTGTACAGGGACGTCGATGGGTCAGACGTGTTTTCGCTCCCACCAGAGTCTCCCGGGACGAGAAAGTTGCAGAGCTTTTGTCGTGCCGCCCGCGAACGCGGGTTTCGCTGGGCGTGGTCCGATACGTGCTGCATCGACAAGAACAGCACTTCAGAGCTTCAAAAGTCGATCGTCTCCATGTTCAAGTGGTACCGAAACTCGGATCTCACCATCGTCTATCTCGGCGACGTGTACGAAGGCTCGGTCGAGGCATTGAGGAAGAGCGTCTGGTTTTTGAGAGGGTGGACGTTGCAGGAACTCATTGCCCCGAGTCGCATCGTATTCTTCCGGTCGGACTGGACGTTGTTGACGCTGTCCGACGACCTGCCGACGGACAACTACAAGACGTTGCCCACGTTTCGCAAACTGATCACAGAAATTACGGGCATCAACGATGCCACACTCACCCACTTTGATCCTACCTCACGTCTCCCCACCGTGCGTCAGCGGATGAGCTGGGCCGCACACCGCAAGACGACCGAGATCGAGGACGTGGCGTATTGTCTCATGGGTATCTTTGACGTCCACTTCCCCGTCATGTACGGCGAAGGCGAGAGCGCGTTCCACCGCCTCCAGATCGAGATCATGGCCAAGTCGGACGATCCATCGTTGTTCGACTGGACGGGCAAGCCAGGGACGAATTCGTTCTTGGCGTCCTCGCCGGCGAACTTTGATCCGTTTGTGCCCCCGATCGTCGATCCCGTCCCGGCGACGATGCGGCTCGGCAAAGCGCTGCACAAGGTACCGTTCGTGCAGCAGGTGCAGCGGGGGATCGACCGACTCAGCGTCGGACTGTTCAACCTGCAAGAGCGGGTCGGCGTGAACGCGCAACACCCGGCGAATTACATGGCAGGTGCCAAGGTCCACTGTCACGGGCTCGAGTACAGCGTGTTGGACGCGGAGGAGACCAAGGCGATGACGGACGTGGGGGCGCGCGGTGGTGGGGGCAAGCTGTTTCAGTACCACATCATCGCCGAGTCGTTGCATCCGATCACGGTCACACTGGCGGAGCCGATCAAGACGGGTTTCGGTCTCGGACGGATGCAGAGCAAGTATTTGTGTATATTCAGGGTGTGGGATCAGTCGTTGGCGACGGGGCGGTCGACGGCGGAGGGGGAGGACGAGAGGAACCATCCGTTGCGACAGCCGTTTGTGGCGCACTTGCTGATCTCGCAGCCGGGTGGGATATACAGACGGATTCGGGTGAAGGAGCGGATCGTCGCCAAGCTGGCACACCCGCTGGAGCTCAGGATGGTCATGCAGTTGCGGACGCTCATGATCGAGTAACATTCCTCGTGCTGCGACGGTGCATTTTATCTCTTGTTCGTAGACGGTGAATACTTTCCCAGGAGGTTTCTAGGAAGCCTTGCTCATGTGAGGCTCGACTGTGACACGCGTCCTACTCGGATGCCCAAACAGCCATACCCTATCAATTGTCAAAATATATACCTGTGCTTAAATTGCTTGTGCAACGGACATGTTAGAAATCTAATTTCGTCGCCGCTCAAGTGCTTGGTTCTTTGCACCATGCTTGGACGCGAAGCTGCACAATTGAATGCCGCCAAGCATTCCAAGCCTGGCCAAATAACCTTGACAAAGTTTACTGATTACTGTCATCTCCGAAGTGGATCAAGCTACCCAAACATATGAAGGCAATTCTGCCGCTGCGAAAAGGCTTATGATCAATGTCTAACTCGACTGTATACAACATACTGCGGAGCGCTTTTGGATGGTACCCCTTTCACACGGATGACCGGATGGAGCTGGGTTTCTAATCCACTGCGCAAAAAATCTGCTGATTGCGGTGCGTATGGGGTATACGGTGTGATGAGAAGGGTTGCTTGCGGACGCGCGGACACGTGATCGGCGGCTATTGATCACTTCGTCAGAACAGGAAATTTCTGCAGGCAATAGTCAGGTGGAGAGCGCCGGACCGTCCTCACCCGCTTCCTGCGGCGATGCGTCAGATTATCGTGTTCTGCCTTTTGTCCCTCGTCGCTTCAGTTCTACTTCCAGGAGTGCTCACTGTCCAGGTACCGTTGGTATCTTGGAGAGACGAGCAGTCCTCCATTCCCGCTGGTGAGGACCATGTCCATATGGAATGGAACCTCGAAGAACCTCCGAACATCAATGCGACTGATCATCTCGTGTTCGAGACGGCACACTCGCTACTTCAACACTGGCCCAACACCCGCATGAGAAACGGTACGCACTGTCTGGCCATCCTGACTGTCCTTGGGCTGTACGCTCCTGTCCAGGCCACAACATCGTGCCAGGCGTTATCCCCAAAGGAACACTTCTCTACCATGGCACGAATCGCAATGAGGTGCCGACGGATCCGGAATGGGCTTCGCTCGACCCCGAACATTCTTACTTCTTCTGCCGGGAGGCGCTCCCCAAGCAAGGGTGCTGGCATCTCACGCTCGTGGCTGTTCGACCCCTCAAA
>JBBPMG010000936.1:0-11257 GCA_038090195.1 Boletellus deceptivus | reverse complement strand
TCGGAGTTTAAATTTGCAGAGATGCGGACACGAGTGACTGATAATCAATTCACCACATCTCTCTCCATGCCTACAAAGCTTGAGTGCCAGTTGCTGGCAAAAGCTGCCTTGCAGATGTATTTGGGATCAGTAATTGCTGAATCCCAGGTCTTTGCAGGTCCACCAACCTCCTCAGAGTCAAATTCTGAACAGTCATTGTTACATGTACATGTAGTCCTAGCTGTCGAGCACACTTCAATAGTAGTGTGAGACTAATAGAGATCCGGGTCTCACTATCCTTTTGCAGAGGGACTCATGGATGGCCAGCAACTACATATAGATTGTGTAGAACTAGCTGGGGAAAAGTACTGTACATGGACTCATATAAATACTTGAGTATTGCTGTACCAACTGGATGTGGTAGTACCACCTATAGTAGTTGGAGTTACTCGATATGGGAATGGGGGAAATGCGGTGTGATGAGAGATGTGCCATGGGAGTGGTAACGTCCGAATGTGGAAGTGTAATAGTAGAAGTACAAATAAGGAAGGTGAGCTCACAGGATGGTTAACAGATTGAGGTATAGCAACAAGGTTTCCTCATTGAGGGAGATCACTGCGTCTAGTGGGTTTAAAGATGGGAAAGAGTTGTCCGAGTAAACCGTCAGGAATACTGATGTATGAAGAGAACCGGCAAGTGTAGCTGTTGACTGGGTAAGCCTGTCGTGTACTGTAATATTACCCCTGGTGTTGCTTTGAGACACCGACTCAGAAATCCTCAGAGGAGACGGAAGGAGGGGTAGGTGGTCCATCCAGGGGAGTTTGTGGAGTGGATGTGGTTCCATTGTATGGGTTTGTGTGGGTACAGGCTGCTACCACATGCTCTGATCCTCCACAGGTGATACAGAGGTGGAGGAGACAAGCATATTGTGGATGTCCTGGAGTAGTGGTATGACAAAAGGGGCAGGAATAGTAGACACAGTCGACTCTGTAATGGTTGAGTGATCCACAATGGTGACATGCTGCCCTTCTCCTGTGTGCCAGGGTGACAGTCAGTGAATTGTCCTCACTGGTCTGGTTTCCCATCTTGTCCCCTGATGTCTACCCCAATCGGATTCTAAAAGTTTGGGCATGGGTGGATCAGCTTCTGCATGGTCTGGAAGGTACCTGTGCTGCAGAAATGGGTATTGGATGGCAGGGTGGAAGGGATGAGAGTGGTGAAGTTGATTGCCAGCAGCAGAATAGGTAAGGGCTGTGGTGATACTGGGTGTGATAGGACAGGATCCAGGGAGCCGTGTTTGGAGTGTCCAGTCTGGTCCACCTCACAGGAGGGAGCATCTCGCCAGTAGTATAATGAAAGTGGGAGGATGGATATGCAGGTATAGCATCACTATCCACTTTCACTTGGAGCGCAGCAATGAAGAGATGATGCACAGTATGAGATTCACTGTACTAGCAGAGTTTAGTCTTGGTAGAGTATCAGTACCTGAGTATGGATACTGTGGTTGCAATAGAATAGAGTTTAATGTGGGGCAATAGCCTCAGGTGAGGTAAGAGCAAAATGAAACCAAGGGTGAATAGTTATAGATTCATTACAGCATTGAGTATGTTACATGCTGCTTTTATACTAGTCAGGAGTCTGAGTATAAACCTAAAGATGAGTCATCTGGAGTCATTCTGACTCCTAATGACTCATATTTAAAGTATGTGATCTTATCTTGACTCAATATGAGTCACTCTGACTCATATTGTCAATGATTATAGAGTGAGTCATTGTGACTCAGTATGACTTGGTATGACTCAGGTATGAGTCCATATGAGTCACCCAAAGTCATAATGACTCGAGTCTAGAAGGTTGCATGACCTATTGATAAGTCACACATAAGTCATGCTTATCCTAATGGTATTAGCATAATTGTAGTAGGATGTTCCTAATGAAATTCAAAAAACATCATTCCAGTTTGAAATCCCTCATTATTACTTCATAGCCCGAGTTTGTGCATGTAATGGGTCTATGTGGTATAGTTTTTGTGGAGGGATTCAGTGAGGAATGTATGTTTTTTGCAACACGAACACCATGAACACCACGAACAGGTGCACGAACACCTGCCGTGGAAAATTTACCAAATGCGGTAATTACCCCTATCACGGAGACTAGCGTAGGTTCGTATTTCACTTCTGTTTGTGTTTGTACAAGTGTTCCCAATAAGGCAATAGCCCCTATTAGGTGCACCACTTGTTTGTGTTCGTTGTTCTGGGGTTTAGTATAGTTGATACTTGACTAGTTAGCTGTGTCTATACAATATGTCCAGTCCATTATATGAACTAGGCATATGTTAGACCTTTACTAGTCTTTTCTCAACACTTACTTCCCACGGAACAGTTCACCTGTGCAATCGACCTTGCCCTCCAGGAAAAGATCACTCAGTCAACTCCTTCTGACCCCTTTGTTGTAGACACACTCACGGCATTGGCTGAAGACTGGTCCATCCTTCCCCAAATGTCCCCAACCAACTGGAACTTTGACAATGGCTCACTTTACTTCAAAGGGTGGCTCTATATCCCTGAACCTGCCCACTGGGATTTGGTTCACTCTGTCCATACTTCTGGCACAGGGGGGCATGTCAGCTTTTTCTGACTCTTACACCTGTTGCAATGTGACTATTGGTGGCTGGGGCTCTCCAGTTTCATGTGAAAATACATCTCTGAATGTGCCACCTGTCAGGCATTGAAAGTTCTCACATATCCAACAGTCCCGCCAGCAACTCCCATTGCCAGCACTGCCACCTGTCTATTTCAATCCATCTCTGTCGATCTCATCACCGATCTCCCCCTGTCTGCCAGTTTTGATTCCATCATGGTTGTGGTCAACCATGGCCTTACAAAGGGGGTAATCTTCACCCCTTGTACCAAAAACATCAATGTGAAAGGCATTGCCTCTCTCTTTTTTCAAAAAGTATTTCCCCAATTTGGCTTACATGACAAATGCATCTCCAATCGGGGACCCCAGTTCACATCCACTTTCACCAGAGAACTTGTGCGACTCCTCAAATATGATGACGCCCTCTCCACAGCCTATCACCTGCAAACTGATGGAGAAACGGAATGCATAAATCAAGAATTAGAAACCTATCTGTGAATCTTTTGTCAAGGCAACCCCCATGTTTGGTCAGATCTCTTACCCATGGCTGAATTCTCTTACAATGCTGCCACCAATTCCATTACCAAGCAAACCCCGTTCTCTCTCATGATGGGATATGAACCCCATGCTTATCCATCCCTTGGCAAAATGTTCCTCCCCACTCTGGAAGAACAACTCACACTCCTAAAAAGAGCTCAGGAGGAGGCATAACACACCCATCATGTAGCTAGGCAACAAATGGCAGAACAAGTCCAATCAAAGTTTAAACCCTGGAAAGTTGATGACAAAGTATGGCTAGATAACAAAAATCTCCAAATGCAATACGTCTCATGCAAACTGGCCCCCCAACAGGAAGGCCTGTTTGAGATAGAAAGAGTTATCTCCCCCGTGGTCTACCAATTGTGGCTTCCTCCCACCTGGAAGGTACACCCCATGTTCCATGCCTCATTACTCTCCCCATATTGAGAAACTGCAG
Organism: Boletellus deceptivus; assembly: GCA_038090195.1. NCBI lineage: Eukaryota > Fungi > Basidiomycota > Agaricomycetes > Boletales > Boletaceae > Boletellus > Boletellus deceptivus. The sequence continues at coordinate 7,662 of JBBPMG010000936.1, read as the reverse complement.
AGCATGGCCCCAATTTCATTAATCTGCCACCTGATGTCATCACAGGAGAGGACCAGTATGAGGTCCAACAAATCCTAAGCCATCGAGGCACCACAGGCCGAAGGCAGTACTTAGTCTCCTGGAAGGGGTATTCTGCAGCAGAAAACACCTGGGAACTGGAATGGAACCTGACAGGGGCACAACAACTACTAAATGCATATAAGACCGCACATCTCAAAGATTTTTCCCCAACCAGCTGACGAAGACATCCCAGCTGAGAGGAAAACCCCTATGATACAAATAGTTACCATGTTTTCCTTCCCTACTCTTCCAGCCCCCGCTTTCATCCTGCTCACCCTTTATTTTGCTTTCATTTTCTTTCCTCTTTTTCTTCTTGGCCTCTGCATCTGGGATTCCCACCAGTGCATCATCAGTCTCAGGAACGATGTGTGATACACTGTCACAGTCTCTGCCCTGCCGCAACCAGCTCCCCCCACAGACCACGACCTCCCAGACCCTACCCAGCCATTGGAGTTACCCTGAGCCACATGGACTTGGGGTTTCTCGGTGACATTTCCTGGAGAGGACACCACCAATAGGGGCTGGACCAGCAATGCCAATCCAGGATGGTGAGTCCAAAGATGCAGCCCACGCCTATTATGAACTATTTTCTTCCTATCCAAACCATTGCTTTGAAACTTCTTTTGCCTCTACTAGAGTGGGCACCCTTTATTTCATCCCATTTTCTCTTCGTCCTTCCCAGTTAACATTTCAGAATAGTCCTTATCTTCCTTCCTTCCATCCTACTGCCAAACCTTGAGTATAGTATGGCAGATCCATCCATTCCCCCCTCCTTAGAAGATAGACCTCTACTTCGCCTAGACAGACTCACAGATTCCTACATGATGGGATTTATCTTTGATCTTTTGGATGCTCCAGATGCTGTATTCGCACTCAAACAAGTGACTCAATGAGAAAACGATGTTTTCCTTCCCCTTTTGCTTCGACTTTATTCCTTCTACATCCATTCACAAAGACTCACAGTGGATTTGCTTGCCTCCTTCAGGACCATTGAGGAGCTAGGTCTTCCCTATCAGATAATCACCACCAATAGTCTCCACCACCTCAGAAGGGCTCATACTACTCTCTTTGAGCTATTCAAAGCCGCAGGGCTCATACTGCTGATATATCGCCTTCCTGAGAATGTCTATCTTCCTACATTATGAACCTGACTCGCCCTCCTATCCAATGACGAATACCAAGAGTACTACTGGCAGGACTGATCCGCCCATGAGGTGGACCAGGCTGGACACACCCAACTCTGCTCTCCAGTTTCTAGCTTACCACACTCAGTATCACCACAACCCTTATCCATTCCACTATCGACAGTCAACTTTGCCACCCTCATCCCTTCCACCCTGCTGCCTGACCCTGTTTCCACAACACAGGTACCTCCCAGACTATGCTGAAGCCAATCCATCCATGCCCGAGTTCTCCAGGCTAGGTTGGGACAGGCCACCAATAACGAGGGAGGGGATAGGACCAGTGAGGATGATTTGCCAACCATTACCCCAGCATGCAAGAGGAGAGCAGCATGCCACCATTGTGGATTGCTCAACCACTACTGAGTTGACTGTGTCTACTATTCCTGCTGTTACATGTACGCATAGTCCTAGCTGTCGAGCATGTTTCGGTAGTAGCGTGAGACTAATAGAGATCCTGATCTCACTATCCCTTTGCAAAGGGACTCGTGGAATGACTAGAAACTACATGTAGATTGCATAGAACTAGCTAGGGAAACATATTGTACATGGGCTCATATAAATACTTGAGCATTGCTGTACCAACTGGATGCGGTAGTCCCACCTATAGTAGTTGGAGGTACTTGATATGGTAGTTGGGGAAACGCAGCATGATGAGAGACACACTGTGGGAGAGATAATGTCTGAATATGGAAGTGTAACTGTAGAAGTACAAATAAGGAAGGCGAGCTCACAAGATGGACAACAGATTGAGATATAGCGGTAGGGTTTCCTCATTGAGGAGGATTACCGCATCTAGTGGGTTCTGTGAGGGGAGGGAATCGTCTACATATCCTGATGGGAAGATGCCTCTGACGGAAGTGCTGGAGAATGTAGTTGTGGACTGGGCAAGCCCGTAGTGTACCGTAACATTACCCCCGGTGTAGCTCTGAGACACCGACTCAGAAATCCTGAGAGGAGATGGATGAAGTGGCCAATGATCCCCTGTTGGACATGGATGGTCCAGCGGGATTCCCATTGTAGGGGGTGGTCCGAGTGCAAACAGTGGCCACATGTCCTGAGGCTCTACAGGTGGTACAAAGATGGAGGGGGCATGCATATTGTGGATGTCCTGGAGCGGAGGTGTGACAGAAGGGGCAAGAGTAGTAGACACAGTTGACCTGGTAGTGGTTGAGCGACCCACATCAGTGACATGCTGCCCTCCTTCTACATGTCAGGATAATCGTTGGCAAGTCGTCCTCACTGGTCCTGCCTTGGGCCTTGCTGTCTGAAGCCTGTTCCAATCTACTTCTAAGAACTTGGGCACAGGTGGATCTGCTTCAGTATGGTTGGGAAGGTATCTGTGCTGCGGAATCGGAGTCGGGCGGCAGGGTGGTTGGGATGAGAGTGGTGAAGTTGTTTGCCAGTGGCGGAATGGGTACAGGTTGTGGTGATACTGAGTGTGGTAGGCTAGGAACTGGAGAGCTGAGTCCAGTGTGTCTGGCCTAGTCCATCTCACCACTGGATTGGTCTCACCAATAGTACTCTTGGTATTCATCATCTGAGAGGAGGGCCAGACAAATTCTAAGAATGGAGAGGTAGACATCTTCTGGAAGTCAATAGATGAGTGGTATCAATCCTGCGGCCTCGAATAACTCGAAGAGGGTGGTGCGCACTCTCCTGAGGTGATGGAGACTGTTGGCAGTAGTGATTCGATGAGGGAGGCCTAATTCCTCAATTGTGCATGAGGAGGCTAACAAATCCACAGTGAGTCAGCAGGAATGAATATAAAACGAATAGAGTCTAAAAAGCAAGGGGAGAAAAATGTCACTCTCTCGGCAAATGACTTGTTCCAGAGCAAACACGGCATCTGGAGAATCCAAAAGGTTGAAGATGAATCCCATCACATGGGAGTCCGAGAGATGATCTAGGCAGAGTAGGGGATGGTCTTCTATTGAAGGGGGAATAACAGGATCTGCCATTCTAAATTCAGGGTTTGGCAGTGGAAAGAAAAGAAGGCATATACAAAGCTTTTTGAAAAACTAGTTGAGAAGGGTGTAGGGAAAATGGAATGAAGTAGAAAGTGCCTGCTCTAGTGGAGGTGAATGAAGTTTCAAAATATCAATCGGGGTAGTCAAGGAAGAGTTTGTGATGGGTGCGGGCTGCGTCTTCAGACTCACCACCCTGGATTGGCATTGCCAGTCCAGCCCCTGTTGGTGGTGTCCTCCCCAGGAAATGTCACCGAGAAATCCCAAGTCCACGTGGCTCGGGGTAACTCCTGTGGCTGAGTAGAGTCTGTGAGGTCATGATTGGCAGGGGGAGCTGGTTGTGGTGGAGCAGAGATGGTGATGGCATAGTGTACATCGTTCCTCAGGCTGATGATGCGCCTGTGGGAGTCCCAGATGCAGAGTCCAAGGAGAAAAAGAGGAAAGAAAATGAAAGCAAAATAAAGGGTGAGAAGGACGAAGGTGGGGGTTGGAAGATCCGGGAAAGAAAACATGGTAACTATTTGTATTGTAGGGGGGTTCCTCCTTTAGTTGGGTTGTCTTCGTCAGCTGGTTGAGGGGAAATCCTTAGGACAAGCTGCTTTATATGCATTTAGTAGCTGGCGTGCCCCGATTAGGTTCCATTCCAGTTCCCAAGTGTTTTCTGCTGTGGAATATCCCTTCCAGGAAACTAAGTACTGCCTTCGGCCTGCGGTGCCTTGATGACTTAGGATTTGTTGGACCTCGTACTGGTCCTCTCCTGTGATGACATCAGGTGGTGGGTTGATGAAATTAGGACCATGTTCTGCCATTTCTCGATATGGGGAAAGTAGGGAGGCATGGAACATGGGGTGTACCTTCCAGGTGGGAGAAAGCCACAATTGGTAGACCACCAGGGAGATTACCCTTTCTATTTCAAATGGTCCTTCCCGTCAGGGGGCCAGTTTGCGTGAGGTGTACCACATTTGGAGGTTTTTGTTATCTAGCCAAACCTTATCACCAACTTTCCAGGGTCTGAATTTTGATCGGACTCGTTCTGCCATCTGTTGTCTAGCTACATGATGGGCATGCTGTGCCTCCTCCTGAGCTCTTTTTAGTAGGGTAAGTCGTTCTTCTAGAGCAGGGAGGAATGTTTTCCCCAAAGAGGGGTAAGCACAGGGTTCGTACCCCATCATGAGAGAGAACGGGGTCTGTTTAGTGACGGAATGTGCTGCGGCATTGTGAGAGAATTCGGCCATGGGTAGCAGTTCGGACCAAACATGAGGGTTGCCTTGGTAGAAGATGCATAGATATGTTTCTAATTCTTGGTTTACTCGTTCTGTCTCTCCATCAGTTTATGGATGATATGCGGTGGAGAGGACGATGTCATATTCCAAGAGTCATGCGAGTTCTCTGGTGAAAGTGGATGCAAATTAGGGTCCTCTATCAGAGATGCACTTGTTGTGTAGGCCAAATCGGAGGAAGACTTTCTGGAAGAAGAGGGAGGCAATGCCTTTTGCGTCGATGTTTTTGGTACAAGGGGCAAAAATTACCCCCTTCATAAGGCTGTGGTCGACTACAACCATGATGGAATCAAAACCAGCAGATAGGGGGAGATCGGAAATAAGATCAACAGACACAGACTGAAATGGGCAAGTGGTGGTGCTGGTAATGGGGTTCGCCAGCAGGACTGTCGGGTGTGTGAGAACTTTCAAAGCTTGACAGGTGGCACAGTCAGAGATGTATTTTCGCACGAAACTGGAAAGACCTGGCCATCAATAATCACACTGCAACAGGTGTAAGAGCTGGAAAAAGCCAGTGTGCCCTCCTGCGCCTGAGGTGTGGACAGAGTGTACGAGATCCCGCCGAGCAGGTTCGGGGATATAGAGCCGTCCTCGATAGTAGAGCGACCCATTATCAAAGTGCCAATCTATGGGGGAGATTTGTGGAATGATGGATTTGTCCTCAGCGAGTGCTGCAAGTGCATCGGTAACAAATGGGTTGGAGGAAGTTGATTGAGCAATTTTCTCTCGAAGGGCGAGATCAATAGCACAAATAAACTATTCTGCAGGGAGAAGGGTGACATCCTTGTTGTTGGATTTGGCAGGTTTGTCAGGGGAGTGGGAGAGGGCATCTGTGAGCGCCATTCCTGATCCAGGGACATGTCTAAATACCAGGTCGAAGTCCTGCAGGAATAACATCCATTGTGCCTGGCGTTGTGATAATTTTTGGGGTTGGCAAAAGTAGGTGAGATTCTTGTGATCGGTAAGGATAGTCACCTGGTGTTGCGTTCCAGTAAGGTAATTTTGCCATTCTTCCAGGGTATGAATGACTGCAAGTAGCTCTCAGTCATAAATGTCATAATTCCGTTCTTCTGGGGAGAAGGTTTTGGAGAAATACATGGTTGGGTGAAGATCCCCGTTGGCGTCTTTCTGCATAAGGACAGCGCTGCACACGACCAAGGAGGTATCTGTCACGACAAAGAATGGATGTTCTACTTTCGGAAGTTGAAGGACCAGCCTGGTGTAGAAGGCTTTTTGCAAGGTTTGAAAAGCTTCCTGACACGAATCCATCCAGATTCAGGTAGTCCCTTTCTTAGTTAGGTTGTGGAGGGGTCTACAAACCGCAGAGAAGTTGGGGATGAATTTCTGATAGAAATTACAAAATCCTAGGAAGGATCAGATGACTTTTACAGATCGTGGAGGGGTCCATTCTTGAATGGCTTTCAACTTGATTGGGTCCAAGGTGATCTGTCCTGGACGAATGATCATTCCGAGATATTCAACCTCAGTAAGGTCAAAGAAGCACTTGGTGAGCTTGAGGAACAACTTGTGTTCTCTCATTCTCTACAACACCCGACGAGTTCGTTGATGGTGAAGTTTTAGATCTCCATCTGTATGAATGATAAGGTCGTCCATATAGATCAGTAACCATCCTTCTGTAACCATATCCCGGAAGATGTCATCCATTAATGCTTGGAATGTGGGAGGGGAATTGCAGAGTCTGAAGAACATCACCATTGGTTCAAAAAGGCTGAATAGAGTGATGAATGCGGCTTTCCATTTGTCTCCTTCTTTGATCCTTACATTATTATACCCCCATCGTATGTCAAATTTGGTGAAGATCGTGGAGTTCTTGAGCTGGTCAATTAATTCCAAGATCAAAGGGAGGGGGTAGGCATTTTTGATGGTGTGTTGATTGAGGTAGCAATAATCCTGGCAAGGGCGCAATCCGCCGTCTTTTTTTGACACAAAGAAAAATGGAGAGGCTTGGGGTGATTTGGAAGGTTGTATTTTCCCCAATGCGAGGTGTTCATTGACAAATTCTCTGCATGCAGCCAGCTCTTTTGGGTTTAACGGGTATGCTTTGGCCACCTTGGGTAGGAAGTCACGCATGACATCTATTGCGTGATCATAGGGTCATTTTGGAGGTAACTCCCCTTTGGTGGGCTCTCCAAATACATCTGAGTATTGTTGGAACTCCCTGGACAACTTTGTGCTAGTTGTTTTTGTTTTCATCACTAGCTTGGTGGAGAGGGTAGCTCTGGCAATGGAGAGATGATCCAATTCTAGATATCTCATAAGGTACTGTTGTTCGATGGGGTGTGTTCTTTGAACCCAGGTTGGCGGGATGGAAACCACACCGGTTTCCCAATTAATGTATGGATTCGCTTTCTATAGCCAAGTTATCCCGAGGATTAATTGTTCCTTTCCACAATCAATGACCAGAAAGGTTCTTGATTCTTCTTGTTCTGCGACCTGGAGAGTAAGGGTGACCGAATATTGAATGAGACCTCCTTGGTTGTTGGACCTGTCTACATTGTTTGCAATGAAGGGTTTCGGAAGTCTGTCCATTTTCCATCCATTTGCCCAGACAAGATGTTTGTGGATAAAACATCCTGTTGCTCTGCTATCGATGAGGGCTTTTATGTCAATAGATTTCTGAGTGCCTGGTTCATATATTTGAACTGGGAGTTTGATTGCTCTAGAGTTCATTCCTAGTACAAAGACAGGCACGAGGTCTATAGGAGGTGTAGCCATTGATTCTACCCTCCTTGTTAAAAATCCTGTTCTATCGTGGTTGCTCAGACCTCTTGTTCCTCTTCAGGAGTCGTGCAGACTTTAAGGATTCTGAGAAGCTCATTCCTAGAGAGGTCACTGTTCTGGATGAACTCTCCTAAAGCACCAGTTTCTACTACTGCTATCATGGTCTGTGTTACAACTCCCCTATTTTTCTACATAGTTTTCCGCATTTTTCTAGTATTTTTCTATATTTTTCTGACTTCATTTGAATATTCTATGGACTTTCTATGGGTACATTCATTATATTCATTAACCAACGATTAGCTATTTCCCATTCGGTCTTAGCAGGTCTAGGACATCCTCATGGCTCATAGAACGAGTCCAGAACTAGTCTGAGTCACTCTGACTCATAAAGCCTCATGGTACACAGGTGGTAGTCTAGACCACCATATCACA
>JBBPMG010000935.1:0-11261 GCA_038090195.1 Boletellus deceptivus | reverse complement strand
CGTTGGTTAATGAATATAATGAATGTACCCATAGAAAATCCATAGAATATTCAAATGAAGTCAGAAAAATGTAGAAAAATACTAGAAAAATGCGGAAAACTATGTAGAAAAATAGGGGAGTGTAACAACTTGCATGTTTGTACCCCATTCTTGATCTGCACAATTCAGTGTAACCTTGAATCACCTCCTCAGCCTGAGTCTGACTCAGTGGTCCCTCGTTAGATTGAAGGCTGAGTTGTACCTCTTCATGAGCATCCTGCTTTCAGTCCTATTGTTCTTCATCTTGGATCTCCCTCAAGATATACCACATATAACAAAATGGATCAAGGAGTCACTTCTCTCCTCTTATCCTCTGTTATGCATACGTGTAGCCCTAGCTGTTGAGCACACTTCAATAGTAGTGTGAGACTAATAGAAGTCTATTCTCACTATCCTTCCCACAGGTTGGACTTGTGGATGACTAGCAACTACATGTAGATTGCATAGAACTAGCTGGGGAACTAGTACTGTACATGGAGTCATATAAATTACTCAAGCAAAGCTGTACCAACTGAATGTGGTAGTACTGTCTATAGTAGTTGGAGTTACTCCATATGGGAATAGAGGAGACATGACACAGCAAGAGATGTGTTGTGGGAGTGGTAATGTCTGGTTTGGGAAGTATAACATTGTATGGTACAAAAGGGGAAGCACAGCTCACAGGATTGATAAGAGATCCAGGTACAATGGTAGACTCTCACTTGTGAGGGGCATTACTGTATCTAGAGGGTTGAGAAATGGGGCCGAATTGTCTATGTAGGGTGAGGGAGACACAAAGGAGCTGACAGAGTGGACTGTCCCATAGGCAACTGTAACACCCTTGATCATCCACACTTTGATTGCAAGTTATCCAACACCCTTCCTAAGTGAGTCTCGCACTCTCACTCCCTTTGCTGCCCCTCAGTCTGCCACCCTTTGGAGTTTACCTTTGAAAGAAAAGACCACTTGGGTTTGAGTGGAATGCTGCCTAGATACTGCTGCAGTGAAGCATTTCTGAGAATAGAACTGGTCTATCTTTTTGTACCAGGCTTCTGAGGTGGTGGGGACAGTGTCAAGGCTATAAATCTGGTTCAAGAGCCAGATGGGTATACTGGCACAGAGATAGTGGATAATGGTGGCTCTGTTAGTCTTTGGGTCCAGTTTCACTTTGATGACTTTGAGTTTAAACTTGGTGAGGTATTTGGGTAGGTAGTCATCAGAACAGACACAAGTGTTGGTCAACAAGGTGGTTGCTTCTGCTTTTGCCTGGGAGTTTAGGAAGGTTTCATTGAATGCAGCGAGAAAGTCCTTGAATGTTCCAAAGGTTCCAGCATCCAAGACATTCTTTGTTCAAACAGCCATCCAGCTTTTGGCTTTTCTTTCAGTCATAAAAGATAAGATGAATCCTATCTGTTTGTCATTCATGTCATATAAGGCTTTATTGATCAAGAGGTAGGTTCATACTGAATTTAGCCAGAACTCAGCAAGGGCAGGGGTGCCATTATAGGCTTTTAGGGTGTTCAGCCTGAGCTCTGTAGGCTTGGTTACAGTGGTCATGGTTGATGGAGGTATCAGGGTGGTTGGTGTCTGTGGAGGAGAGGGTGTGGTTATTTGAGGGATGCTCAACTGTTGAGAGAGTTGTTGAGCAAGATGGGTGACAGTGGAGGTTTCTGGGAAAATGTAGACAGGAAGGTTTAATAACTCAAAGAGATCTGGTTTTTCCTGAGGAGTATGAGTTCCTTCTGGTTCAGTGTCAGGAGAGGATGGGGTTTCTGGTTCTGGGACTGGAGTTCACCAGTGACAGTGGTTCGAGGGGGCAAAGGGGTTTTGTCAGGGATCAATGGTGTCAAATGGGGTGGGCACTACTAGGAAGTAGGCCTAGGGAGGAAGCTAGTCTTTTGTTACACTTGGTGCAGGGAGCAATGAGCATAGACTCAAGTTGGGTTTGATGGGTTCTGGGAAGTCCACCTAGGAGAGGGCTGAGCAGCTCCTAGAGGTTTGAGGATGTAGGCAATTGCCTGGGCTGGGGGTTCAGGGAATGAAGCTATATTTGAGTAAGACTAGCTTGGGGTTACAAGGTGTCTGAGGCTAGTTTATATACTTGAGGAAAGAGTGCACAAACCAAGCTGTGTTTGGTATGAAAAAGGAAGATAATGAGTCAGGGTGAGTCATGATGACTCATAGTGAGTTGGAACAAGTCATAATGAGTCAAGGAAGAAATGAAAATGAAAATGAGTCATGATGACTCATGCTGAGTCAAAACAAGTCAAGGAAGAAACAGAGATGAAAACAAGTCATAGTGAGTCAAAGGTATGCATGGGAAGAGTGAGAAGATGGATAGGGAAGAGAAATCATAACAGGGGCAGACAAATCAGGAATGAATGTAGTGGGAGTAGATGCTGTGTCATCTGCATTCAAAGGTGAAATGGGAGAGTCAGGAACCAGATCAGCAAGAAAAATGAGGAGAGGCATTGGATCCAGGATTGATGTGGCAGGGGTGGATATCATATTATCCACATTTGAAGACAAGGAGGAGGAACCAGGAGCTATGTGGGTGAGAGACAGGAGGAGGGGGGGATTGTCAGGGATGGACATGGCACAGGTGGGTACTGTGTCATCCACATTCAAAGGTGAAGGGGGATCAGAAGCTGGGTAAGTGGAAAAAAGGAAGAGAGAGGATGTATGGAAAATGGATATGGTAGGAGAAATTGCATTTGAGGGCAAAGATGGGTCAATGGGAGACACCATCTCAGTCTCTTGCTGAACAGAAGTGGCATGGTGACAAATAAGGGCATCCATGATAGCTGTCATGAATATACCAAGCTCCTTCTCCTCCCATTCTGGAGGAAGTCTTGGCTGCCCTTGTGATCCTGCCACTTTGTGCAGTATTGGTAGTAGATACTGCACATTCTATTGCCTCATCAGCAAATCATACAATGGCTGCCCATCAGGTCCTCTCAGCACATTGAGTAATTCAAAATCAGGGACCACCAGTAAAATTATGTTGGGAAACCAGCAATCTGCAATGATGTCCCCACTGTAGATGTTACTCAGGAGCACACCCTCATCAAAGATACTGGTGCCCAGTTCCGAGTGAAGGCTCTCCCACAGGTTTTCAGTGTCGAAATCCTTCACCTGGCAGGGAATTGACAAAGTTTTCACTTTCCTAGGGGTCTCAGAGAGGAATAATTTTTGCTGGAGTGGCATTGTTGGGGAGGCAGGATGTTGACAGGATTCACATGAAACATGCTGATGCCATATTTGTCTGAAACAGGGTGCGCTTGGACCACACTGCTTCTATACAACAGAAAAATATCTGAAAGCATGAATAGAACAGTTCTTATGTCCAGTACTTATTGAGCTAAAAAGTTGTTGAAAGCTCGTTGGTGACCACGAGTTGGGGTTGAGAGTTCACCTCCGTGTAACTAACCCAGTCTCATCACAAAAATTCCCGCACGGAGATATTAGGTAATACAGGAGATACTGTCGGCTTGTACCCTTGTACCGAAACAAGTAACTACGTGACGCCGACGAGGGGCACGTCGAACTGCAGGGACTGTGTCTTCGAGGAGTTCCAAGCGCAACTCAACCTAGCTTGTGTGCAATCATGCAATCGTGAATAGCGCGCTGATCACCACGCCTCCAGGCTCGTGTCACATCGTGAGCGTGATCGATAAGAGGACTGGTAGCAATGTCTGCGTTCTTCGAGGACAAGTCGGCCCATCGATTCGACCTAGAGCACCGTCCGGGTGTACGTATTCTGTCGCAGTTGACGGCTGGCCGAGGTCCCAAGGAGCAATGTGCTAATAGGGCGGCGTGCCGACAGACGATTTGAAGTCCAAATTTCTGCCATGCCTCGACAAATGATCCCTGGGCATACCTCAGCAAGCGGAAACATCATGCACATCCCACCTGCCGGACAACAGACAGGCATTTCGTTCCTCCCGTTCGATTTAATGCAACGCCTCGGCCACGATCTCCAGAGTCTCTTTTGACTGCTGCACCAGACCACGATGTGGTTCGGCTATAGCACATTGTTTGATGACCTCTGTGGACATGATGGTGACAAATACAAAGTCCAGATTCAGCCGCTCGTCAGATTGTTGGTGGTCTATCCGCAAAAAAAACAAAACGCTCACCACTGTTCCATGCTGTCTCTCAAACCTGACCCACCAAGGCCAGAGACCCCCCCGGTCTCGATCTTGCTTGGTCGCGACTGAACACGAAAACTGTCATCTCGCCTTCTCTACTGTGCGTTCAGCCCAAAACAACCTCGTGACCACGCACGTCACGATCGCGTTGCGCTTGGACTTTTTCAGCACGTCCACCGACCAGGATTGGCGCATCGGGCGTGGCTCAGCCCCAGATAGGCATCGACCATAGGACTCCCGAAGCCAGACATTCTTGTCGGCCAGGGTGACAGCATTGGGCATGCCTCCACACCTCCTGCATACGACGCAGGAGTTTTTTTTTTTTTTTTTAGTTGATAGATCCACGTACAGCTTTGCATAGCGCAGTCGACACCGTTTCTCTAATGCACCGACCTTGACAACCTTGCTGCCGCGCAAAGACAGCAGCTTTTGTTTGTATCTATGAAAAGAGATCATGTGTGAAGAAAGGACCGCGACTAGAAACGTCCGTGGCTCAACTCACCCGCGGGGTGCCTGCGACAATGCCGGGTGGACACGAGAGGCTGTGTGAGGGGCGCAGAGGACACCAGGTCACGCGGCGCCAGTCTCGATGGGACAGAACCCCAGTTGTGCGCGCGAGATGAGGGGGGGGGGGGGGACGCAAGCGTTGACCAGGACTGACAGGGTTGCATGGTCGCACCCATGGCGCCGGTCTTGACGGCTGCGGGGGAGACGGCGCTCTAGCCGGGTGGTGGCGTGGCCAAGGCGCTAGCTGAGACGAGGGGGCGGACACGACGGACGGACGACGGGTGAGGCGGCAGTGGCCACGCGAGCTGAAACGGCCCGGGCGACGGTGCGCGCGGACACCGTTCGGGCCGCGGTAAAACGCCATACGACGATGATAGTCCAAGACACGACGGCGGGTAAAACACAGCGCGTGGCGTCGAGGCGACACGACAGGCGGGCAGCGCGATTGCACAGAAGAAGCGCCATGTCGAGCCAAGTAGGGGGGATGGCGCACCGAGCGCGTCGGGGTGCAGCGGCAATGTCGATGTCATGTCAAGGTGATATGGGCGTCGGCGAGCCTGGGCCAGGGGTTTGGAAAAAAAAAAAAAAAAAAAAGAGAGAGAGAGAGAGTACCCACTGGACGGGCCCCGACACCCCCGGTCGTAAGCGTCGCCGCGACCTCGCCCTCGCCGTGGCCACCAGTCCTGTTGATGGCGTGCTCGCCGCCGCGATACGCGTTCAAGGCGCTGAAAAGAGAGAGAGAGAGAGAGAGAGAATGACACACACACACGCACATGCCTGGGGGAGAAGGTGGAGGATCAGAGCCGGCGGCAAATGGCAAGACGCGGGGTATTCGTGCTGCAACGTAAGTCGTTTGGGGTACTCCTCTTTCTTTGGCATTTATGTCTTTGCTAGCTTTCGATCCTCCCTGCCATCCATCGGGGATGCAAGCCATGTTGAAGCCTGTTGTTTCCAAAATAGCCTTGCCAGCTCTCCTTGATGAAAGAATCAGCATAGGTGATATTGCCAAAGAGCGCCACAAAGTCAAACGTGCTGGGGCGGGACACATGAGCGCAAGGTAAAGACGTGGGACGGGCTGAGAAAGAGAGCATACTCCTTGTTTTCGACAAGACTCTGGATCGTGTTGAGGTCGTGGGGGCCAAGCGGGTGAGCGCCGCCGGGGACTCCCCATACTAAACCTGTGGCGAGTCGAGCGGAGCGTGGGTGCTCCAGCTGACGGTCATGCCGGTCGAGCCAGTAAAGGCGAGGTGTTGCTGGAGAGGTCTACAAGGATTGCAGGGAACGGTGCCGAGAACGTGTACGTCCGTTGAACTCTACGAGGCACGAAAAGGAGGTGGGAGTGTTTAGTGAGGTCGGTGAACTGGGCATTGGCGGTAAGGCGGTCGCGACCGCAGCGAGGGTGCGTTGTAGGATCAGACGGACTCACGTTGCGAGAGTCGCCTCTGCAAGGGGGTTCTGAAGGGTGGCCATATTGCGGGGGACAGCCAAAGGAGCAGCGAGTGGGAAGCGCCTCGCAGTGGCAGAGGGGCGACTCGCACGGGAGGACTGCCCGTGGCGACCGATCAGAATGGTCGCACATTGGTTGGTCCCAACCCCTGCGGTCGACAAGCGACGCACCCCCCAACAACGATTATGTAAGCCCACCGCGATGACGTCGCCGCTTCCCTCGGCTCCCCCGCCGACGGCACTGCACGACGTCATTGGCATTCAACGTATATATATATATACGAGGCCCTCTACGATAGAGGGGCTCATCTCTTTGCCGCCCACGCTCGATTCCAACCCCACCCAGGACGCAGCCGGAAACGACATGACTACGAGTGGAACGAGCGCATCCGTTCGAACAGTCCCATTCCTTTCTCGCACGCCGACTCCTTCCTACCGAACAATGACGGCCACCCCAATTTGTTTCCCTGTCGAATCGCTCCCATCTCTCTCACTCCCACCTCTCACTGCGTTGCAATGGTACTACCGGTTCCTGAACGAAGACATCGAAATCGATGGGGGTAGCGGTCCAGTAACACCACCAAGCTCTGTCAGCATCGCCTCGGATTCCGGCCGGACAAGGTCACGGCGACGACGGTCGAGTGGTCCTCGAAGCCGCTCAAGGTCAAGTTCCCCCAACTCGTCAACTGAAATGATTGAAGGGACCGTTAACGGGGACCATGATATCGGGTCTGACTCAGGGTTCGCGACGAGCGTCGGATCAATATCGACGATCGCAGACTCCCTCTCCCTCAGTACTGGTGGAAAGCGAACCAGAGTCGTGTAGCCAGGTGCTCGAACGCGGTGCTCAATACCCGATGACACCCACACCCTTGGTGAAGAGTCGAAGACGGCGATGCTGTTGCACACGTCTGGGGCTGTTGTTGGTCGTCTCACGGTCTCACCCCCCCTGCCACTTCTGATAACCCTATTCTTTTCAGTTCCAATTTGACGACGGCCGTAGGCGTACTAGTGGTCAGCGTTGCAACAGCGGCCGTGTTGTGTCATGGGCGGGTGAAACTGGAACAGAATGTAAAAGTGTGGAATCACGGACTTGAATGGCGCTCATTATGTCGGAAATTTTGTAACCCTTGGACACAACTGGAACCGGATTGTACTATGGATTCGAATCCCGCAAGCCGCGTGATGAGAGACTTGGAACCGGCGATTCACCCGTTCCAAAGCAGCTAAGGGACATTGCATGGCCGCGGGAACGGCCGAAGCTGATTCCCAGGGGGTTTGCATACCCCTCTCCAGGGGCCTCAAGTCGCATGAGTCTAGTTGTGCAAAGTAGACGATAGAAGAGAGTGAGAGAGGAATTCTATCAAGTTGTTGGTGTAGGTGGTCATGGCCTAGCTCAGATGTATGCAACCGTGCAAATTGGATTTTTGATCAACCGGGCGGCGGCGGCGAGGGCAAGGCACTCGGCGTCGGCCTCGCCCTTGCTGTCGCCGCCAGTCCCGTCGGGGGCCATTTGTAGCGTCGAGGGGGCAAGGACGGAGGCGGCGGTGGGCCCTCCTGGGAGCGCGCTGCCATGTTCGGGTGCCAGACGGACGCATGACCAAAGGCGGCAACGGGGCCCACGCCCCTACACGCCCCACCTCCCTGCGTGCACACACGGGAGGGAGAAAGTCGGGGGGAGGTATATATGCATTTTCATTGGGGACCAGCCTCGAGCCCCTGGGGACATTGGCCCCCTGACAATCTTTTGGGGAGATAAGTTGGTTGGTTGGTTGGGCTCAGCCCCTGGGTCACCAGACGGGACACGCCCGACCGGCACGGGGCCCCCGTCCGGCGTGCGGGAACAAAAGACAGTGAGGACTAAAAAAGCGTGATGCGTGCGCGCGCGCCGTGTACAAGTTAATAATAATAATAATAATAATAATAATAGAAACATCCAAGTCGCAGACGCGCTCTCAAGTCTGCCGCGCGCTGGAAGCGGGGGTGTACCTGCCTTTTTTGCACCTCTCGTTCCTGCTTCTTGAGATGTGCGCTGCAATCTTTTCAAACGTTTTGTAGCACCCCCCACACTTGAAGCGTGGCTGAGAGCAAAACGTGTTGAGCAACGTTGTGCTGCAAGGGAGTGACATGGACCGTACAATACCCGCTTGCCTCCGCGCGCGCTTTTGACCAAGGGCAGGGCCTGGACAAGCGGGCCTCTTCTGCCCCGGCGATGTCGACGGGGATGCTGCACTGGGTATGGGTAGGGGTGTGCCCCCGTCATCCGCCGCCGACTCGGGTAGGGGCAGCCTCAGTCGGCGTCCTGGGCCACCTCTGACGAACCCGCACACGCCAAGGCGGTGGACGGTCACCAGATGGCGCATCAACGCCGCCTTGGCGTACACCCTCGTCCCACAGCTCGGCGAGGGGCAGGGGCAGGGGTTCTCGACCAGGTCGGCGTGTTTGGACAGGTGTCGGGAGAACGTGGCCGGGTCATGATACCTGGCAGAAAAGGAGCAGTGAGCGTCGTCGCAACAACCGCCCGAGGCGCCGCCAAAGGGCCACCCACTGCCTCATCCTTGAGGAGATGGCAAGATCGGTGTCGTGCACGCACCACACGCAGAACATGGGCGCGAGCGCGATGCCGTGCTCCACATGCCCGTGGTACTCTGGGAGGCTCCCGCCAAAGCCGCTCCCGAGCGGATACTCGGCAAAGTTGTCGGGCGAGGGCGAGAAAGAAATGGCGACCGGCTCCATGTCCACGTCCTCTCTCCGACGCTCCGAAAATGGGGCAAAGAGCTGGGTGTAATGGCCAAGACAATGGGCGTCCCATTCGAGGCCATCCCCGCTCAAGTCGCAAGACCTAGGGGTCACGGCCTCAGTGGTCCGAAACGGAAAAAAAAAAAGGGGGAAGGGGGGGGGCCAACTCAACCAGGTGGAGCACATGTAGCAGTAGTGCACATCGACCTGCGTGCGGATGTTCATCCCATGCTGGCGAGCAAAGTGCGTCGCAACGTCCCCCTCCACTTGTCCATGGCAGGGGCTGGGGTCCGGCCAGCCACAGCGACGGGCTTTGTGGACGTGGCCCCACAGGTGCGCAAGAAAGCCATCGCGGGAGGACCAGAGCTCGTCCGGGCGCTCGCAGCCCTCCCAGAGGCACCGAACGGGGACATGGCTGGCGGCCAGCGCCGCGTCCCCTTCCGCCCGCTTTCGCCTGACCTGGCATTGGTGGATGTGGAACGCCACGCCCCTGTCCATCTTTTGGGAGCTGCAACGATGGTCGAACGGCGTGAGCACGCGGGGGGGGGACGGCGGACGGGGAAACGAAGAGGCGGGGACTGACGTGCACTCTAGCCCGCACTCTGGGCAGCCGTTTTCCGACGTGGGCGACTCCCCGGGGTAGCAGACGGCGTGGCAAGCCTCGGGCAACGCCAACAAAAGGCGGCAGGTGGCTATCATCGCCTTGCGGTCGTCCGCGTCGTCGGACGTCTCACCGTGCAAGTGGCGTACGAGAGCGTCGACACCGCTGGCCGATGACAACAACGTGGGCCTCTCAAGGATGGTGGGGATGTCGGGCCGTTTGAACCTGTCGAGCGCCTCGCTCGCCACCAGAGACCTCGCAGACATCGTAATCTGGGGCGCGGCTGGCCGTGTCTGGGCGCAGGCCTCGAGAGTCAGCTCTGTCCTCCCCTACCCGAAAAAAAAAAAAAAAAAAAAAAAAAAAAAGGAGGGGGGGTCCTGACCATCCCCTCGAGCTGGCGCGAGGACGCCTTGGAAAAAAAGTCCCGCCTTTCATTCCAAACGATCAGCCGTAGCTCTCGAGAGAGCGCGTTTGCATGCGCTCTGGCACACGCCGCGGCGCGGTCGTGTAGCTCCCTGGCTTGCACGAGATCCCCGTTCGAGGCGCGCATCTGGGCCTCTGCAACCAGCTGGAACGGACGGCATCAGCAGCGCGGACCGAGAACACGGACCACCACACACACGAACCTCGGTCCTCTTCGCGCGCAGAACGGCCAGCTCTGGTTCGGCGAGAACGGCCAGCTTGACCTCGGAGCCAACGGCGGTCGGGGCGTTGCGGTCCGCCCCCCTGGACATGCTCCCCGCCGCCTGGGGGGGAAACGCCCTCGTGTGTGTGCGCGGGCGCCAACACCACGGCGGGGAGCACTCACCTCGATCAGCTTCAGGCGCCGCTCGTCCTGCCGGCCAGATTGAGCGCCTTGGAGATCCACAAGGAGGGTCCTGCGCTCGTAATGTTGCTGCGAGGGTTGGAGACCGGCCTCATATCCACGTGTTACGCGCGACGACCCACCTGGAACACCCTCGAATTCCGCGCGTGAGCCATGAGTTTCTCACGCTGCTCGGGACGGACCGAGGGCTCGTTCGCGATGGTGTTCGCCGTCCCTCGGCGGATGTCGTACGGCCGAACGTCCTCTGTTTCAGCGTCGGGGCGCAACACGGGCACGGGTAGAGAGAGAGAGAGAACCCACCTGGGAGGCCGATCACCCGGCTAAAGTGCGCCAAGTGATGGCAAAGATCCCTCGAGGTCATCGCCTCGGAAGGAGAGATGCGCCATCCGAGGTCCGTGAGCGTTTCCGCCCTGAAGATCACCAGCTCGCTCTTGGGATGCGTCGCCTGGAGGACGTGGATCGCCGTCGGCGCGTGTTGCGGGAAAAGGATGTCCTCGGGCGCGGTGATGCCCTCCCAGACGCGGTCCTGGATGCCCATGACCAGGAAAGGGAAGACGGGGCAGTACGCCCGGTCCGGCCCACGCTCCGGGAACAGGTAGAAACACTTTGAGAAGGAGTCGACCTCCCGCCCCCCCTTGAGCAGGTCGACGTTGACCTCCACCATCACGTCTGGTTCGCGAGGCGATCCCGCCTTGGGCGCGACGAAGACGCGCACGCCCTTCCAGGTCAGGGCGAGGTTCGTGCCACGGTAGCCGCTGGACTCCACCAGCGCGCCCGGTCGCTCCGCGGACAGCGCGATCAGTTTCGTGACGGCGTCCATCTGGACGCGGAATCGATGGGTGCGAAAGTGGCCGACGTCGGCATGGTATGCGTCGATCAGCAGGCGGACGTCGACCAGGCTCGCGAGGCCTTTCCTGCGCCGCTTCGTCGACGGCCGGGCGTGCTCGCGAAATTCGACCGAGCCGGTGTAGCG
>JBBPMG010000934.1:0-11272 GCA_038090195.1 Boletellus deceptivus | reverse complement strand
AAAAGAACTAGCTTGTCCAAAGACTCCTGCTTTCTAGCAGTAGGGTCCTACCCACTGATATCACATCATACTGCACCCCAAGGGGATCAGACAAAGAACATGAAGAAGTGTTCTTTACTGAGGATGAAGGAACTCCGTCTCAGTCAAACCAGTCATTGCCATACAAAAACCTGTATCAGAGTGCCTCGCTGATTTTGCGATGCATTGCAGGAAGACCTTCCCCTGCTGCAAACCCAGTAAGAAGGAGACAACCTTCCTCCTCATTGTTAGTCCCTGTCCAGCCAGCAGGACCAATCGTGACCACAGCAGAACTGACCACCCCATCACCATTACCTTCCCCTCTCATTAGAGTGGAATCCGCAGTATCTGAGAAATCAGATAGCAATGAAGAAATGGCTGACGCTTCAGCCACACAGGTGGAGAAGAAAGGAGAACTCTGCGCAGCTCTCCCAGGAGATTTTAGTGGGCAGCCCAAAGATGCTGAGAGATGGATTATGTCCATGAATGCGTACTTCACGATTAACGACCATATCTACAAGAAAGACGAGCCGGTAATGATCTTGACTTGTCTTAACAAGCTTACGAAAGGAAGAGGTGCTGCTTTCGTGGAAAGCTGGTACAACTGAGCCCCCAATTCTACCTATGACGACTTCTTAGCAGCCTTCTGCGCTACATTCGTTCCCTCAGGGCAAAAGGAGTGAGCCAGGAATGTCATCTACAATTTAAAGCAAAGTGAGTTCCCTGATACTGAGGAAAAGAATGTACTCCAGAGGCTCAAACGAGGGAATTTCGATTCCTATGCTTCAGCCTTCGAGTTACAGGCCTATCAAAGTGGGCTTGACCAAGGACACAACAACATTCTTATTGACGTCCTAAGGAGAGGAGTAGATGGGAAACTTGCCAACGCGATGGCCATCCTTAACCCCCAACCTGAGACTTGGAAAGATTGGATCAAAAGGGCTCATGTCTTTGATGAGAACTTTAAAAGGCTTAGGAAAATTAGGGAGCAAACTCATTACCTCCCATTCGCCTCTCTGGCTCAGGCCACCCCCACTCGCGATCCAAATGCCATGGACATCGACTCTGTTTGCCTCTCCCCCACAGAACGAGTGGAACATATGAAGCATAACAAATGTTTCATATGTCATCGAGTGGGTTGCCACTCCAACAACCACAAGAAAACAGGAGGATCCCGACCCACAGGAACTACCTGCTATCAATGTCCCCAGACCACGGTAGTGGCAGTAGAAACCGATGCTTTAGGGGAATTTATCCAGAGCAGCGATCTCTCCAGGAACAAACTCCTTAGAATCCTTAAAGTCTGCACAACCCCTGAAGAAGAACAGGAAGTTTGGATGACTATGATAGAACAGGATTTTTGACAAGAAGGGTAGAATCAATGGCTACACCTCCTATAAATCTTGCACTGGTTTTTGTACTAGGAATGAACTCTAGAGCAATCAAACTCCCCGTTCAGTTGTACCAATCAGACTCACAAAAACCCATTGACGTAAAAGCCCTTATTGACAGTGGGGCTACTGGATGCTTTGTTCACAAATATCTTGTTCAAGCAAACGGATAGAAGACAAACAGACTTCCACACCCATTCATTGCAAATAACATAGACGGATCCAACAACCAAGGAGGTCTTATTTGATACTCAGTCACCCTTACCCTTCGAATCACTGAACAAGAGGAACCATGAACTTTTCTGGTCATTGACTGTGGAAAGGAACAGGTAATCTTGGGGATTACTTGGTTACAAGGAACCAACCCACACATCAACTGGGAAACTGGAGTAGTCTCCATTCTGCCTGCCCACATCCCACAAGTCAACCCCATCGAACAACGGTATCTCATGAGGTATCTAGAGCTGGATCACCTCTCCATTGCCAGGACCACCCTCTCCACCGAGTTAGCACAAAAAGTGAAAACAGCCAGTATGGATTTACCCAAGCAGTTCCAACAGTACAAAGACATATTTGGAGAACCAATGAAAGGAGAATTACCTCTGAAATGGCCCTACAATCATGCTATAGATGTCACGTGTGACTTCCTACCCAAAGTAGCCAAAGCATATCCATTGAATCCAAAAGAATTAGCAGCATGCAAAGAATTTGTGGATGAACACCTCACATCAGGAAAGATTCGGCCTTCTAAATCACCACAGGCCTCACCCTTCTTCTTCGTCTCGAAAAAGGACGGAGGATTATGCCCTTGCCAAGATTACTGATATCTTAACCAGCATACTGTCAAAAACGCCTACCCTCTCCCCTTGATCTCGGAGTTAATCGATCAATTAAAGAATTCCACCCTCTTTACCAAATTCGATGTATGATAGGAGTATAACAACATCCAAATCAAGGAAGGTGACAAATGGAAAGCTGCATTCATCACTCCCTTCAGTCTTTTTGAGCCTACAGTGATGTTCTTTGGTCTCTGTAACTCCCCTCCCATGTTCCAAGCCCTCATGGATGACATATTTTGGGATATGGTTGCAGAAGGATGACTGCTGATCTATATGGATGACCTCATCATCCACACCGATAAGAACCTAGAACTCCATCATCAACAGATGAGACGTGTACTACAGAGAATGAGGGAACACAAGCTTTTCCTGGAACTCTCTAAGTGTTTCTTTGACGTCAATGAGGTAGAATATCTAGGGATGATCATTCGTCCTGGACATATTGCTCTTGACCTGGTCAAATTAAAAGCAATCCATGAATGGACTCCCCCGCAATCAGTGAAAGCCATTCAATCTTTCCTGGGGTTTTGTAACTTCTACCGGAAGTTCATTCCAAATTTCTCTGAAATTTGCAGGCCCCTACATGACCTAACAAAGAAGAGAGTTGCCTGGGCTTGGACAAATTCTTGCCAGGAAGCTTTTCTAGCTTTACAAAAAGCCTTCTGCACCCGACCAGTTCTCCAACTTCCTCAAGTCTAACATCCATTCTTTGTCATGACCGATGCCTTCCTAGTAGCATGTGGAGCCGTCTTAATGCAGAAAGACGCCAATGGAGATCTCCACCCGAACACTTATTTCTCCAAGACTTTCTCCCCAGAGGAATGGAATTATGACATCTATGACCAGGAATTGCTTGCAGTTATCTGCGCCCTAGAGGAATGGCGAAATTATCTTACTGGAACACAACACCAGGTGACTATTCTCACAGACCATAAGAACCTCATCTATTTCTGCCAACCCCAAAAGCTGGCATGACAACAGGCATGTTGGATGTTATTTCTACAAGATTTTGACCTTGCTTTCAAGCATGTTCCTGGTTCGGGTATGGCACCCGCTGACATGCTCTCTCGCTCCCCTGGTGAGAACACAGAGGCTGATAACAAGGATGTTACCCTCCTTCCTGCCAAGCAGTTCATCTGCACCATAGATCTCACCCTCAAGGATAAAATTGCTCAGTCCACTTCTTCTGACCCTTTTGTTATTGACACACTTGTGGCTTTAGCCAAGGACAAATATATCCTCCCCCATGTCTCCCCTGCAGATTGGATGTTTGATAACAGATCGCTCTACTTCAAGGGACGACTTTATCTCTCCGAACCCGCTCGCTGCAATCTGGTTCACTCTATCTACACTTCTGGCGCAGGGGGGCACGCTGGCTTTTTCCAGCTCTTACACCTGTTGCAACATGACTATTGGTGGCCAGGCCTTTCTAGCTTCATGTGAAAGTACATCTCTGGCTGTGCCACCTGTCAGGCATCGAAAATTCTCACACACCCCATGGTCCTCCCAGCAAACCCCATTGCCAGCACCGCCACTCACCCATTTCAGTCTGTCTCAGTCGATCTCATTACCAATCTTCCCCTATCTGCTGGTTTCAATTCTGTCATGGTTGTGGTTGACCATGGCCTTATGAAGGGGGTAATTTTCACCCCTTGTACCAAAAACATCAATGCAAAGGGCATCACCTCCCTCTTTTTCCAAAAGGTGTTCCCTCAATTTGGCTTACACGACAAATGCATCTCCGACAGGGGACCCCAATTCACATCCACCTTTGCCAGGGAGCTCACTCGACTCCTCAAATATGACATCGCACTCTCCACTGCCTACCATCCACAAACTGATGGAGAAACAGAACGCATGAACCAGGAATCAGAAACCTACCTACAAATCTTTTGCCAGGGTAACCCCCATGTTTGGTCGGAACTCTTACCCATGGCCGAATTCTCTCATAATGCCACCACACATTCTGTCACCAAACAGACCCCATTCTCTCTCATGATGGGGTATGAACCCCATGCTTACCCCTCCTTCAGAAAAACATTCCTCCCTACTCTGGAAGAATGACTCACTCTACTAAAATGAGCTCAGGAGGAGGTGCAGCACGCCCATCATGTAGCCAGGCAACAAATGGCAGAACAAGTCTGATCAAAATTCAGACCCTGGAAGGTTGGCGACAAGGTCTGGCTAGATAACAAAAACCTCCAAATGCAGTATGCCTCTCACAAACTGGCCTCCCGATGTGAAGGCCCATTTGAAATAGAAAGGGTAATCTCTCCTGTGGTCTACCAATTGCGGCTTCCTCCCACCTGGAAGGTACACCCCATGTTCCACGCCTCCTTACTTTCTCCATATCAAGAGACTGTGGAACACAGTCCCAATTTCATCAATCTGCCACCCAACGTCATTGCAGGGGAAGACTAGTACAAGGTCCAACAAATCCTAAGTCATCAAGGCACCGCAGGCTGAAGGCAGTACCTAGTCTTCTGGAAAGGATACTCCACAGCTGAGAACACTTGGGAACCAGAATGGAACCTAATTGGGGCACAACAACTACTAAATGAATATAAAGCAGCTTGTCCCAAGGACTTCCCCTCAACCGGCCAACGAAAACATCTCAGTTGAAGGAGGACTCACTATGATACTTATACCTACAATGTTCTCCTTCCCTGCTCTTCCAACCCCTGCTTTCGTCCTTCTCATCCTTTATTTTGCTTTCATTTTCTTTCCCCTTTTTCTTTTGAGCCTCTGCATCTGGGACTCCCACCGGTGCATCATCAGTCTTAGAAATGACATGTGCTACACTGTCACCATCTCCGCCCTGCCGCAACCAGCTCTCCCTGCCAACCACAACCTCCCTGATCCTATCCAGCCATCGGAGTTATCCCAGGCCATGTGGACTTGGAGTTTCTTGGTAATGTTTCCAGGAGAGGACACCACCAATGGGGGCTGGACCGGCAATGCCAATCCAAGGTGGTGAGTCCAAAGATGTGGCCCGAGTTTTTCACAAACTTTTTGCTTTTCAAAGAAATCCCAATTCATTTCCTTCTTCTAGACAAGAAATGCTCAGTTCCATCCCATTTCAACTTCGTCCATCTGATTTAGCTTTTTCTCCGATTACATTTGTACCTTCTTTCCACTCCACTGCCAAACCACAGTTATAGAATGGCAGATCCTTCTCTTCCCCCTTCCTTAGAAGATCTCCCTCTACTTCATCTAGATCGCCTCTCTGACTCCCACATGATGGGATTCATCTTCGACCTCTTGGATTCTCCAGATGCCATGTTTGCTCTGGAGCAAGTCATTCACCAAGAGAATGATGTTTTTCTTCCCTTACTGCTTTGACTCTATTCATTCTATATTCATTCTCACTGGCTCACTGTGGACTTACTAGCCTCTTCACACATGATCGAGGAATTGGGTCTCCCCCATCGAATCACTACTGCCAACAGCCTCCACCACCTCAGAAGGGCATGCACTACCCTCTTTGAACTATTCGAAGCCACAGGGCTTATACCATTGATCTATCAACTCCCGGAGAATGTCTACCTCCCCATTCTCCAAATTTGTTTGGCCCTCCTCTCAGATGATGAATACTGAGAGTACTACTGGTAGGACCAACCCACCGGTGAGGTGGACCAGACCAGACACACCCGACTCAGCTCTCCAGTTTCTGTCCTACCACACTCAGTATCACCACCCCCCATACCTGTTCCGCCACCGGCAATCAACTTCGCCACTCTTGTCCCAGCCACCCTGCCACCTGACCCTGATTCCACAACACAGGTACCTCCCAGACCACGCAGAAGCAGATCTACCCACATCAGAGCTCTTTAAGTCAGACTGGGACAGACCTCAGACAGCAAGACAAGAGACAGGACCAGTGAGGACAACTCACTGACCATTACCCTAGTGCGCAGGAGGAGGACGGCATGTCACCAATGTGGATTGCTCAATCACTATCGTGTGGACTGCGTCTACTACTCCTACCCATTCTGCCACACCTCCGCTCCGGGACATCCACAATATGCCTGTCCCCTCTGCCTCTGCACTACCTGTGGAGGATCTGGACATGTGGCCACAGCCTGCACCCAGACCAACCCCTACAACAGATGCACCTCGGGTTCACGAGACCTTCAGGGAGAACCATCTACCCCCTCATCCATCTCCTCTAAGGATTTCTGAGTTGGTGTCTCAGAGCTACACTGGGAGTAATGTTACGGTACAGTATGGGCTAACCCAGTCTGTGGCTTCGTTCACTAGTCCTCCCCTTGGGATGGTATTCCCATCACTATATGCAGACGACTCTCTCCCCTTCCTAAACCCATTAGACATGGTAATCCCCCTCAATGAGGAAACCCTACTGCTATACCTTGATCTGTTAACCATCCTGTGAGCTCACCTTCTTTATTTGTACTTCTACAGTTATACTTCCACATTTGGATGTTATCACTCCCACGGTGTGTCTCTCATCACACCACATCTCCCCCACTTCCATATCAAGTAACTCCAACTACTATAGGCAGTACTACTGCATCCAGTTGGTACAGCGATGCTCAAGTATTTATATGAGTCCATGTACAGTACTTTTCCCCAGCTAGTTCTATGCAATCTACATGTAGTTGCTGGCCATCCACGAGTCCCTTTGTGAAGGGATAGTGAGATCTGGATCTCTATTAGTCTCATGCTACTATTGAAGCATGCTCGACAGTGTTATGGGCTTACCCTCTGCTAAGCATCTATTCTATTTTCTTTTCTCTATCTTATCTTATTGGGTCAATCACATGACCTTATCTTATCTAATCTTATCTTATCACAGACGATTATCTTACCCTTAGATTTCCAACGCACCGCATGGTTGACTCATCAGTGCTTACCATTCTTTTTCCATGACCTTCTATGACATTCCATATGACTCATGCACCCTATGCCCTATTACTCATCATGACGCATTCTTACTCATGCTTTTCTCATTGACTCATCCTATTTGTCTAATAACCCTTTGCCCTATTTGCCCTATTTAGTAGTATGTACAAACATGTACAAACACCTAGATGTGTATATAAATCTGAGGCTCAAGCCTGGCAACCCCAGTCTTGAAGTCCTCAAGCTTTCCCTCATACGCTCATCTTCCCTATGCTCCCAGTCCAAGTCCCCTACACTTGGCACCTGAGGTTGTTTCAGACAGCTAGGACTACACGTATGCATAACAGGGTTCCTTTGTCCTCAGTGTAGAACACTTCTTCATGTTCATTGTCTGATCCTCTGGGTGCTTGGTACAATGTGGTATTGGCAGGAGGGACCCTACTGCTAGGAAGCAGGGGTCTAGGGATGAGCTAGTTCTTTTGTTACATATATGTGTAGTCCTAGCTGTTGATTGCACTTCAATAGTAGTGTGAGACTAATATCAATCCAGGTCTCACTATCCTTTCGTAAAAGGACTCGTGGATGGCCAGCAACTACACATAGATTGCATAGAACTAGCTGGGGAAAAAGTATTGTACATGGACTCGTATAAATACTCAGGCATTGCTGTACCAACTGGATGTGGTAGTACCATCTATAGTAGTTGGAGTTACCTGATATGGGAGTTGGAGAAATGCAGTGTTATGGTACAATATGGGCTTACCCAGTCTACAGCCTCATTCACAAGCTCCTCTAGTTCATTGGTTTTCCCATCAAGCTATGTGGATGATTCTCTCCCTTTCCTTAACCCCTTAGATGCGGTGATTCCCCTCAATGAGGAAACCCTATTGCTATACCTCAATCTGTTAACCATCCTGTGAGCTCACCTTCCTTATTTGTACTATAGTTGTTACACTTCCACATCTGGACATTACCACTCCCACAGCACATCTCTCATCATGCCGCATTTCCCCACCTCCCATATTGGGTAACTCCAACTACCATAGACAGTACTACCACATCTAGTTGGTATAGCAATGCCCAAGTATTTATATGAGTCCATGTATAATGCTTTTCCCCAGCTAGTTCTATGCAATCTATGTGTATTTTCTGGCTATCCATGAGTCCTTTCACAAAAGGATAGTGAGACCCAGATCTCTATTAGTCTCACACTACTATCAAAGTGTGCTTGACAGCTAGGACTATGCGTACACATAACACACAGCATGATGAGAGACATGCCATGAGAGTGGTAATGTCTGGATGTGGAAGTGTAACGACTATAGTACAAATAAGGTAAAATGGTGATTGACCTGTGATAGAATGGGGGTGGTGATTATGTGTGAATTTGGCAAGGGTGACATGTTCTGCCCAAGCTGAGGGGTTACTGTTACAAAAGATACAGAGATAGGTCTCCACTTCCTGGTTAACTCACTCTGTCTCTCCATCTGTCTGTGGGTGATAAGTGGTGGAGAGGGCTAGTTCATATCTGAGGAGTCTTCTGAGCTCCTTGGTGAATGCAGAGGTGAACTGGGGTCCATGATCCGAGATAATCTTGTCATAGAGTCTGAATCTTTTGTATATGGTTTCATGGAAAAGAGCAGCAATGTTAGCCGCTGAAGCAGTTTTCTTGGTGGGGCATAGGATTACCCCCTTACTAAGGCCATGGTTGACCACGACCAATAGCGAGTCAAAGCTAGAGGAAACAGTGAGATCAGTGATGAGATCACATGAGATCTGTTGGAAGGGATGGAAAGCAGTGGAGTAGATAGGAGAGAGAGGAGGGAGTGTTGGGTGCATGTTTACCTTGTGTTGCTGGCAGGTGGCACAGCCCACAACATATTGGTGAACAAAGGAAGCAAGGCCCAGCCACCAGAATTCAGCAGTGACAAGTTGTCAGGTTTTAAGAATCCCAGGGTGGCTGGTGGTAGGATGATCATGATGGTGGGCTACAATAGAGTGGCAAAGATCGGCGTCTATGGGGACATATACATGATTTTGGTAGGTAAGGATTCCTGCATCATATTTCCAGTCAGATAAACAAGATCAGAAATAGGCAGGGAGCTTGCCAGGAAGAGCATGGAGGGCATCAAGGATGAGGGGATCTGAGGAGGAGGAGGATGCGATTTTATCAGAGAGTTTCTTATCAACAAGGTTGACAAAGAATGAATCAGGGAGAAGAGTGACATCCTCATTGTTGGTGTCAGTGTCAGGGATGTGATCTGGGTGGCAAGAGAGAGCATCTGGGGCAGAGAGGTCTTTCCCAAGGATGTGGGAGAATTGGAGGTCATATTCCAAAAGGTTGAGGAGCCACCATGCTTGACAGTGGTTCAGCTTCTGAGGCTGTTGGAAGTACATAAGGTTCTTGTGGTCAGTGAAGACCTGGATAGGGTGGAGAGCACCAAGGAGATAGTAGTGCCAGGCTTTGAGAGCCCTCATGACAGCGAGAAGCTCCCAGTTGTAAATGTCATGGTTTCATTTAGCCAGGCCAAATGTCTAGGAGAGGTAAGTGCAAGGCTGCCATTCATGGTTAGCGTTATACTGGAGAAGGACTCCTCCAGATGTGTTCTTAGAAGCATCGGTGGAGATGATGAAAGGTGCTGAAAGGTCAAGGAGTTGGAGAACTGGTTCAGTAAAGATGCCCTTGAGTTCCTTGAAGGCTGCCTGACAAGTAGGGGTCCAGGCCCAGAGTTGGTTCTTCTTGGTCAGGTTGAGGAGAGGACATGCAATGTCTGAGTAATGAGGGACAAAGCGGCAGTAGAAATTGGTGAAGCCAAGGAACAATCAGACATTGCATACTTTGGTAGGGACAGGCCAATCCTTAAGACCAGTGACCTTGGTCAGATCCATGGCAAGAGATCTGGGTTTGATGACTAGTCCAAGATAGTCTACCTCCTTGACATGAAAGGTGCACTTCTCAAGCTTTAGGTAAAGGTTGAGGTCCTTCATTCATTGAAGAACCTGCCATATGTGTTCCTGATGGATGAGAGGATCATCATCAGAGTAGATAAGGAGGTCATCCATGTAGACCATGTAGATGATGAGCCATCCTTCAGTGATCATATCCCTAAAGGAATTGATCATGAATCATTGGAATGTGGGAGGAGAATTGGTCATGTCAAAAAACATGACCATGGATTTGAAGAGACCCCAATGTGTGATAAATGTGGTCTTCCATTGGTCGCCCTCTCTGATGCAGACATTGTTGTACCCCCATTGAACGTCAAATTTGGTGAACATTTTGGCGTCCTTGAGCTTGTTGATTAGCTTGGAGATTAGAGGAAGGGTGTATGTATCCTGAATGGTGTGTTCGTTCAGGTACTGGTAGTCTTGACAAGGGTGTAGTCCTCCATCCTTCTTTTTGATGAAGAAGAAGGAGGATGCCTGAGGGGATTTGGAGGGCCGGATTTTTCCAGATGCAAGGTTTTCATCAATGAAGACATTGGCCACCTTCTTTTCTTCAGAGGAGAGTGGATAAAGTTTACCAATCTTTGGAACAAAGGATTCTTTCAGATTGATAGCATGATCATATGGTCGTGATGGGAGAACATGATTAGTTGCTTCTTTACTGAAAACAGAGGCAAACTCAGAGTACTTGGAGGATAGGGTCTTCTTAGGTTTTGTGAGCTCAGCTTGAATGGCCAGCTTGGTGGACAGGGTTATTTTGTTTATCTGGGCCATTGCTTTGGCATTGACGAAGCATGACCCAAATCTTTGGATTTGGTAAATCTCAGCACGATGATGGGCTCATACTGTGAAAGCTTCTTCGTCCTCCATTTGGCAATATCGATGAAACCTGGAAATTTCCTTGGATTTCAGGACTGTTTCATGGAGAAGGTTTCAGACCAGGAAAGAAGTCATGGAAGGATGGGTGGTTTTGGTGAGAAACACCATCCTTTCACTGTGTTGTGTCTTCTCTAGAAGCGAAGACTTATCTTTGGTGAGAGGGATGAGGACTCAACCCGCAGCCCAGTCAACAGTGGGTTCAGTGGCTCATTGTTACACTCCCCTATTTTTCTACATAGTTTTCCGCATTTTTCTAGTATTTTTCTATATTTTTCTGACTTCATTTGAATATTCTATGGATTTTCTATGGGTACATTCATTATATTCATTAACCAA
>JBBPMG010000933.1:0-11276 GCA_038090195.1 Boletellus deceptivus | reverse complement strand
CGGATAATCATCCCCAAATATTTGACTTCATTAATGTCAAAGAAACACTTTGAGAGTTTTAGGAACAACTTATGTTCCCTCATCCTATGCAACACCCACTGAGTTCACTGGTGATGGAGGGTTAGATCCTTATTGGTATGAATGATGAGGTCATCCATATAGATCAATAACCATCCTTCCGCAACCATGTCTCAAAAGATGTCATCCATAAGAGCTTGAAATGTTGGGGAAGAATTGCACAGGCTGAAGAACATTACTGTAGGCTTGAAGAGACTGAATGGAGTGATGAATGCTGCTCTCCACATGTCTCCCTCCTTGATTCAGACATTGTTATATCCACATCATACATCAAACTTGGTAAAAATGGTGGAGTCCTTTAGCCAATCAATTAATTCTGAGATGAAGGGGAGAGGGTAAGTATTCTTGATGGTATGTTGATTGAGGTATCAGTAATCTTGGCAAGGACATAGTCCTCCATCCTTCTTTTGTATGAAGAAGAAAGGGGAGGCTTGTGGGGATTTAAAAGGTTGTATTTTCCCTGAGGCAAGATGTTTGTCCACAAATTCTTTGCACACTGTCAACTCTTTTGGGTTCAATGGATATGCTTTTGTGACTTTGGGTAAGAAGTCACATGTGACATCTATAGCATGGTCATAAGGTTGTTTCGGTGGTAGTTCCCCTTTTGTTGGTTCACCAAATACATCTGAGTAATTCTGGAATTCTTTTGGTAATTCGGTGTTTGTGGACACAACTTTTTGTACTAGCTTGGTGGATGTTACACTTGGCATGGGTAACGACAAGCGTAGACTCAGAAGCTTCTATGGTGGGTCGATGGGTCTAGGGTTCCGTGTATCGACAATGTAGTCAGTCGAACGGGTTCAGGGTAAGGCCACAAGGGAGAGGGCTTAGCTACTCCTCAAGGGTTCGGTGTACCAACTGTGCTAGGGAGCAAGTCGGGTTGGTGTAATGAGGATGACCAAGCAAAGGCAAGGTCAGATGAGGTTCGAGGAAATGAAGCTAAGATTCAAGTAAGACTAGCTTAGAGTACATGGTATGGAAAGCGAGGTCTTATATACTCGTAAGTAATGCGCACGGACCAAGCAGTGCACAGAAGAGAAATGGAAATTGTATGACAAAAGAAAATCAGAAAAGGGAGTTGGAGTCCGAGCTCGATTGGGAGTATCATACACAGGATGACAAGAGGAAACAGAAATGAAAAAGGAAGTCTGAGTTGGATCAGACAAGGCATAAGCAAGTATGACAAACATTCTGTAGGATCAGATGTACATGTACGAAGGAAAAGTAAGCATCCAGTTGGGTGGATGCAACAGCGTCTATCATGAAAAAAGGGAAAAGAAATAGTGTCCATCGAGTGTAGTAGGTGAAACATAACATTACCCCCTTACTAGGATCAAGATGACCCTGTCTAGAAATCTCTAGAATACATCCCGGGGGAACCAGTCACATTGGCATAAGCAGAGTCGTCCCATACATCGTCTTGGTCATAGGTATATGGCAGGGAGGATATCCTGGTCTCCAGGGGGTGTGAGCGTGGTGGTGGAATTGGAACAGGGCGGGTAGGCGAGGATATGGACCAACTAGCAGCCATGGAGCCCAAGGAGGAAGTGCTACTGTGACAACTAGAGTGTCGGGAAGAGGTAGAGGGAGAGGATACTGGAGTACGTCTACGAAGAGAACACCGAGCTTGAGTATGGCCTGGTGTAAAGTGAAGACAATGGGGACAGCAATATAGATCACACTGGATACGAATGTGACTGAGGTGGCGACATTCAAAACATGCCTGATGGTATCAGTGGTGGCTGGGTGGCAGAGGTTCTGTGGGCCGATCTAGTCATTCTGCGCAGTCCAAGGCTTCCTCTTCTTTGGTGTTAAGTGGGGACAACAACAGGGAGGGAGTGACATCGAAAGTGACATGACAGGAGGTGGGATTAGTTACTCCTTTGGGAGTGATCAGGGTTTCAGTGTGGGACAGAGGGACAGGGTGTGCCAGCTCAGCTTGGATAGCAGTCAGAGGAACAGTGATTGGACATAGGACGGTGGACAAGGTGTCCAACAAACGGGAGGGTGATGTAGGGTTTGGTGGTTGTAAGGTAGCCATGTAAGCATCCACATCTTTCAGCAGTTCATCCATTCCGAGCTGGTAGAGGGTCGTAAGGAGGGCATCATGTTGGTTAGCCCAGTGGAACTTGAGGATGGTGGGGATGGAAATGGGTCTAGCCCGGGTAGAGTGCATATCTCGTAAATATCCTAGGTGCAGATAAATGGAACAGTTATCTAAGTAAGCTTTGTACAATGCATCAAGAGGTGAATGGGGCTCAAGAACGTGATCTATGATGATGGCGAGTTGGGAGTCTTGAATCATCATGGACATGAGAAGACGGGTTTCTTGGTCAGCATCATCATAGGTACGAAGACGGATGGCAAAGGCAGGATGAGGGAAAGGAAGGGGTGAGGGTGGAGGAATGGGAACAGTGGAGGGAGCGGGAGCAGAGGTATCGGTGTCAGTGAACATGGTGATTTGAGATCAAGAGTGGGATGAGTGGAGTTTAGACCACAGGGACTTCTTATACTCCTGGAGAGTGGCTCATGTGTGAGAAAACTCACTCTTGGGAAGCCATGTGTCTTCTTTGGCCAAATACCCCTTCCATCGGACCAGGTACTTCCGACAGGAAGGAGCTCCACGATGACATATGATCTTTTCAATTTCAAAGTGCTCTTTGTCATTGATAAGATCAGGAGGTGGTGCAGGGAAGTTCCATCCATAGATGGGGTTTTCATGATATGGGGATAAGAGGGAGGTGTGGAACATGTTGTGAATCTTCCACGTGGTGGGAATACGGAGTCTATATGTAATAGGGGAGAGAGTTGCGGTGATAGTGAAGGGTCCCTCTCTTTTAGCGGCGAACTTCAGGTTAGGGAGGGAACATTTTAGATTCCATCCTTCGAGCCATACCTTGTCGCTGACTTTGAACAGAGTGAAGGCCTTGAAGTTTTGGGCCTTTATAGTCTGGCAAGCTAGTTCGTGGGCGGCGAGGGCTTCTTCATACGCTGCAGAGAGGGCCTTAAGGTGGGATTCCATGGCCAGGATGTTGGTTTCGGAGATGACTATGGGGAAGGGATGGGGTTCATATCCTATCATTAGGTAAAATGGAGATTTCTCTGTGATAGAATGAGGGCGGTGATTGTGAGTGAATTCAACGAGGGTGATATGTTCTGCCCAAGCCAAGGGGTTACCATTACAAAAGATTCGGAGGTAGGTTTCTATCTCCTGGTTGACTTGTTCGGTCTCTCTGTCTGTCTAGGGATGGTAGGTGGTTGAAAGAGCTAGTTCATAGCTGAGGAGTCATCCTAGTTCCTTAGCGAAAGAGGATGCAAATTGCAGTTCGTGATCAGAGATAATTTTATTGTAGAGGTTGAACCTTTTGTACACAGTTTCATGGAAGAGGGTGGTGATGTTGGCAGCAGTGGCGGACTTCTTGGTGGGGCAGAGAATTACCCCCTTACTAAGGCCATGGTCAACCACAACCAGCAAAGAATCAAAACTGGAGGAGATGGGGAGGTCAGTGATAAGGTCGCATGAGATCTGTTGGAAGGGACGAGAAGCAGTGGAATGGATAGGAGAGAGCAGGGGATGTGTTGGGTGCATGTTTACTTTGTATTGCTGACAAGTAGCACAGCCAGCAACATATTGGCAGACAAAGGACATGAGTCCAGGCCACCAGAATTCAGCTGCTATGAGCTGATGGGTTTTGAGAACGCCGGGATGACCAGCAGTGGGGTGATCATGATGCCTTGAGACAATGGAGCGGCGAAGGTGAGAGTTGGCGGGAACGTATACCTGGTTCTGATATGTAAGGATCCTGGCATTGAATCTCCAGTTGGAGAGGCGAGATTGGAATTGGGCGGAGAGTTCTCCAGGGAGTGCATGGAGAGCATCAAGGACAAGGGGATCAGTGGAGGAAGAAGACATGATTTTATCAGAGAGCTCCTTGTTGACAAGGTGGACAAAGAAAGAATCAGGGAGAAGAGTAACATCTTCATTGTCTGTGTTGGAGTTGGGGATGTGGTCAGGGCAGCGGGAAAGTGCATCAGGGGCGGAAAGATCTTTCCCAGGGACATGGGAAAACTGGAGGTTGTACTCCGAGAGATTGAGAAGCCACCATGCTTGACGGTGGTTTAACTTTTGGGGTTGTCTAAAGTACGTAAGGTTTTTGTGGTCAGTGAAGACCTGGACAGGGTGAAGAGCACCAAGAAGGTAATGGCACCAGGCTTTGAGAGCTCTCATGATGGCGAGGAGCTCCCGATCATAGATATCATAATTGCATTCAGCCGGGCCGAACATTTGAGAAAGGTAGGCACAGGGTTGCCATTTGTGGTTGGCGTTGCACTGAAGAAGCACTCCTTCCGAGGCATATTTGGAAGCATTGGTGGAGATGGCGAAGGGAGCAGAGAGATCAGGGAGTTGAAGAACCGGCTGAGCAGTAAAGATGCCCTTAAGTTCTTTGAAGGCAGCTTGGCAGGTAGGAGTCCAAGCCCAGGGTTGGTTCTTTTTGGTGAGGTTGAGGAGGGGGCATGCAATGTCAGAGTAGTGGGGAATGAAGTGGCGATAGAAGTTGGTGAAACCGAGGAAAGATTGGACATCACGGACCTTAGTGGAGATTGGCCAATCTTTCAGACCAGCAACTTTGGTTGGATCGATAGTGAGAGATCCTGGCTTAATTACGAGCCCAAGATAGTCTACTTCCTTCACGTGGAACATACACTTCTCGAGCTTCAGGTATAGGTTGAGCTCCTGCATTCACTGGAGAACTTGTCGTACCCGTTCCTGGTGAACAGCTTGGTCATTGTCAGAGTAGATAAGGAGATCATCCATATAGATGATCAACCATCCTTCAGCAATCATGTCTCTAAAGGAATCAATCATGAACTGCTGGAATGTGGGGGGAGAATTGGTCATGTTGAAGAACATGACCATTGGTTCAAAGAGTCTGCGATGGATGATAAACGCGGCCTTCCATTGGTCTCCATCTTTGATGTGGACATTGTTATATCTCCATCGAACATCAAACTTGGTGAATAGTTTAGCATCCTTGAGCTTGTCGATCAGCTCGGAGATAAGAGGGAGAGGGTATGCATCTTGAATGGTATGTTTGTTCAAGTACTGATAATCTTGGCAGGGATGGAGACCACCATCCTTCTTTTTGACAAAGAAGAAGGGCGAAGCTTGGGGAGACTTAGAAGGCCAGATCTTTCCAGATGTGAGATTCTTGTCGATGAATGTATCAGCAGCTTTCTTTTCTTCGGTGGACAAAGGGTAGAGTTTTCCAACCTTAGGAATGAAGGATTCCTTGAGGTTGATTGCATGGTCATATGGGCGTGAGGGAGGAACGTGGTTTGTCACTTCCTGGCTAAAGACAGAAGTGAAGTTGGAGTATTCAGAGAGCAGGGTTTTCTTGGGCTTGGCAAGCTTGGCCTGAATGGCCAGCTCGGTCAACAGGGTGATCTTTCGGATCTGTGCCATAGCCTCAGCATTGGCAAAGCGTGATCCGAATCTCTGGATATGATAAATTTCGGCATGATGGTGGGCCCGTACCGTGAATGTTTCCTCATCCTTGGTTTGGCAGTATCAGTGAAACCCAGAAAGTTCCTTGGATTCAAGCATGGTTTCATTGGGGAGATTTTTGTGAGGTGAAGAAGTTGGAGAAGAATGGGAGGTTTTTGTGATGAACACCATCTGTTCGTTGCATTGTGTCTTCTCGAGGAGGGAAGACTTATCTTTGGTCAAAGGAATAAGGACTCAACTGGCTGCCCAGTCAATAGTGGGTTTGGTGGTGCAGAGCCAAGGAAAACTGAGGATTATGTTCTCCTTTCCTCTGTTGATAACGTAGAAGGCGATTCATTGAGTTACACCCTCTATCTGGGTGAAGAGCACTGCTTCAAAGTGGCAGGTTGTATTTAAGGAAGTATTGGCGTTTTGGATGGCAAAGGGTTTGGTGAGGGGGGAAATGGGAATATCATGGCATTTTACAAAGTCCCAGTTGATACAGTTGATCTGGGCTCCAGAGTCTAGGATTGTGGTGGTGTCAATGGCTTTGAGAGTGAGGGGAGAAACAATTAATTTGATTGGCAAATACAATGAATTCCGTTTCTTTGGCCTACTATTGGTGGAGGATACTGGTGTCGACACAGTCCTCTGTACTAAAAATCCTTTCTGAAAGCTTCCTCTCCCAGCCTTCAGATTGTTTCATCGTCATGCATCTCCTCAATTGTGCCTGATCCTTCCACAATGGCAACCTTTGGAGCATGGAAGAGGTTGGTAGAGCACTGAGAGAGAGAGTTCTAGGGACACTCCTGAGCCATGTGGCCTAGCTGGCAACACCTGAAGCATCTCTCTTCCTTCCTATATTGGTCCTGTTCCTTATCAGTGAGGTGGGTAAGGCGATCTACGTCCATAGTGTTGGGATCGCAAGCGGGGGTCAAGGTGGTTTTTGGGGTTACTGTGGGGGTAAAGACTGCATGGGTCCTCATGCTGTGTTGCTTAGCCACTGCTGTGGTGAAGCATTTCTGGGAATAAAACTGGTCAATTTTCTTGTACCAGTTTTTGGGGGTTGTGGGAATGGCGTCAAGACCATAGATTCGGTCCAAGAGCCAGGGAGGGATGCTGGCTTGGAGATAGTGGATGATCGTGGCAGCATTGGCAACATTGTCAAGCTTGGCCTCGACTACCTTGAGTTTGAACTCTACAAGGTACTTGGGAAGGTAGTTGTCCAAGCGGACGTGAGTGTTCGTGAGCCTGGGTGTTAAGGAATGTCCCATTGAAATCCGAGACAAAGTCTTTGAAGGCACTGAAGGATCTGGCATTAAGGGCAGTGCAGGTATGAACGGCTGCCCAGCTCTTGGCAGTGCCCTCCATCATGAAGGAAAGGGCAAACCCCACCTTTTTGTCATCGTTGTTATAGAGGTCTTGGTTAATGAGTAAGTATGTTCTGACTGAGTTAAGCCAGAACTTGGCAATGGCGGGAGATCTGTTATAGGATTTCGGTGAGTTCAACCGAAGCTCAGTAGGCTTGGTTGTCATGGTGACAGATGGTTGTGGTATGGGGATAGTCAAGGTTCGTTGTGGGGATGGGGAACAGTGTTGAGGTACCTGTAGCTGTAAAGAGAGTTGCTGGGCAAGGATTGAGACATCGGAGGATTCAGGGGCAATGGGGATCGAAGGGAGATTCAAGGATTCAAGGGGGTCTAGGTCTTCCTGAGGAGTGATGGCTTGCTCAGGTTCTGAGTCTGAAGGGTCTGGGGGAGGTGCGTGCCAATGGCGACGACCGTGATGGGAGAATGGGTTTCGGGGATTGATGGTGACGGTGGGATAGGTGCTGCTGAAAAGCAGGCCAGGGAAGAAGCTAGTCTTTTGTTACACTTGGTGTGGGTAATAATGAGCATAGACTTGGAAGCTTCTATAGTGGGTCGATGGGTCTAGGGTTCTGCATATCGACAATGTAGTCAGTCAAACAGGTTCAGGGTAAGGCCACAAGGGAGAGGGCTTAGCTACTCCTCAAGGGTTTGGTGTACCAACTGCGCTAGAGAGCAAGTCGGGTCAGTGTAACGAGGATGACCAAGCAAAGGCAAGGTCGGACGAGGTTTGAGGAAATGAAGCTAAGATTCGAGTAAGACTAGCTTAGAGTACATGGTACAGAAAGTGAGGTCTTATATACTCATAAGTAATGCGCACGGACCAAGCAGTGTACAGAAGAGAAATGGAAATTGTATGACAAAAGAAAATCAGAAAAGGGAGTCGGAGTCTGAGCTCGATCGGGAGTATCATACACAGGATGACAAGAGGAAACAGAAATGAAAAAGGAAGTCTGAGTTGGATCAGACAAGGCATAAGCAAGTATGACAAACATTCCATAGGATCAGATGTACATGTACGAA
The DNA here is from genome assembly GCA_038090195.1 of Boletellus deceptivus. Taxonomy (NCBI): domain Eukaryota; kingdom Fungi; phylum Basidiomycota; class Agaricomycetes; order Boletales; family Boletaceae; genus Boletellus; species Boletellus deceptivus. Next base: position 3,323 of record JBBPMG010000933.1, on the reverse strand, counting down.
GGAAAAGTAAGCATCCGGTTGGGTGGATGCAGCAGCGTCTATCATGAAAAAAGGGAAAAGAAATAGTGTCCATCGAGTGTAGTAGGCGAAATGTAACAGTGGAGAGGGTTGCTTTGGCAATAGATAAGTGATCCAGTTCCAGATATCTTATGAGGTACCATTGTTCTAATAGATCTTTCTGGAGTCCGATGGTAGGGGGAATGGTTATTACTCCTGTTTCTCAATCGATGTGTGGATTGATCTCCCATAACCATGTAATCCCAAGGATTAGTTGTTCTTTTCCACAGTCAATGACTAGGAAAGTTCGAGATTCTTCTTGCTCAGCAATTTGTAAAGTTAGTGTGATAGAGTGTTGGATGAGGCCTCCTTGATTGCCAGAGCCATCAACATTGTTTGCAATAAATGGTTGAGGGAGTCTGTTCATTTTCCATCCGTTTGCCTGAGCTAGGTATTTGTGGATGAAACATCCTGTTGCCCCACTGTCGATCAGGGCAGTGATGTCAATGGATTTTTGCACTTTGGATTTGTATAGCTGAACCAGAAGTCTAATTGCTCTAGAGCTTGTTCCTAATACAAAAATGGGCATGAGATCTACCAGAGGTATAGCCATTGGTTCTATCTTCCATGTCAAAAATCCTGTTCTAGAGTGACTGCTCAGACCTCCTGTTCTTTGTCAGGAGTCGTGCAGACTTTAAGAATTTGGAGTAATTCGTTCCTGGAAAGATCACTGTTCTGGATGAACTCTCCCAAGGCATCGGTTTTGACCATGGCTATGGTAGTTTGGGGGTGGTGGTTGTGATTGTGTTCTGACATTTGAGGGTGAGTAGTCCCCCCTTTCTTGTGGTTGGAAGATCAATACCCCACTCAGTGACACATGAAACACTTGTTGTTCTTCATGTGTTCAGCTCTTTCTGTCAGGGAGAGTCAGACAGAATCAATGTCCATTGCATTTGGATCACAAGTAGGAGTAGTCCTAGTTGAAGAAGCAAACAGGAGATAGTGGGTTCATTCCCTTATCTTCCTAAGCCTTCTAAAGTTTTCATTGAAGGTGTGGGCTCTTTTTACCCAGTCTTTCCAAGTTTCTGGCTAAGGGTTGAGTGTGGCCATGATGTTGGCTAATTTCCCATCCATCCCTCTTTGCAAGACATCAATGAGGATATCATCACGCCCATTATCCAGTCCACTTCTGTAAGCCTGCAATTCAAATGCTGAGGCATAGGAATCAAAGTTTCCCCTTTTGAGTCACTGCAGGATGTTCCTTTCCTCAACATCAGGGAATTCACTTTGTTTTGAATTGTAGATAACGTTCCTGGCTCATTCTTTTTGTCCTGATGGGACAAAGGCCACATGAAATGCTGCAAGGAAGTCATTGTAGGTAGAGTTGGGGTGTTACATGTATGCATAGTCCTAGCTGTTGAGCACACTTTGATAGTAGTGTGAGACTAATGGAAATCCTGGCCTCACTATCCCTTTGTGAAGGGACTTGTGGATGACTAGCAACTACACATAGATTGTGTAGAACTAGCTGGGGAAAAGTACTTGTACATGGACTCATATAAATACTTGAGCATTGCTGTACCAACTGGATGTGGTAGTACTGCCTATAGTAGTTGGAGTTACTCAATATGGGAGTGGGAGACACGCGGCGTGGTAAGAGACGCACCATGGGAGAAGTAACATCTGAATGTGGGAATGTAACTGTAGAAGTACAAATAGGGAAGGCAAGCTCACAGGATGGTCAACAGATTGAGGTATAGCAACAAGATTTCCTCATTGAGGGGAATCACCACATCTAGGGGGTTTAGGGATGGGAAAGAGTCATCTGCATAAACCGATGGGAACACCAAGGTATGGAGGGTGTTAGCAAATGTAGCCGCTGACTGGGTAAGCCTGTAGTGTACTGTAACATGGGGGCTTGGTTGTACCAGCTTTCAGCAAATGCAGCTCCCCTCCCTTTTGTGAGTTTATTTAAACAAGTAAGGATCATTACTGGTTTGTCCTTCTTGTAGATGTGTTCATTGATTGCAAAGTAGGCGTTCATGGACATAATCCATCTTTCCACATCTTCAGATTGTCCACTAAAATCTCCTGGGAGGGCTGCATGAAGTTCTCCCTTTTTGTCATCTTTGTTTGTTTGTGATAGATTGGCCATTTCTTTGTTGCTGTCAGACCTTTCTGATATTGCAGGTTCTACTCTGATAAGAGGGGAGGGAAGGGGTGATGGGGTGGTTGGCTCTGTGGTGGTCACGACAGGCCCTGCTGGTTGACTAGGGGCTAACAATGAGGAGGAAGGTTGTCTCCTTCTTACTGGGTTCACAGCAAGGGAAGGTCTTCCTGTGATGCATTGCAAAATTGGCAAGGTGCTCTGATACAGGTTCTCGTAGAGTAACAGCTGGTTTGTCTGGAACAGAGTTCCTTTGTCTTCAGTGTAGAACACTTCTTTGTGTTCTTTGTCTGATCCTCTGGGTGTGTGATACAACGTGATGTCGATGGATGGGACCCTTCTGCTAGAAAGCAGGGGTCAAGGGACAAGCTAGTTCTTTTGTTACACATATGTGTAGTCCTAGCTGTCGAGCACACTTCTGTAGTAGTGCAAGACTAATAGAGTTCCAGATCTCACTATCCTGTTATGGTACATTACGGGCTTACCCAGTCAATGGCCACATTTGCTAGTTCCCCCCTTACATCAGTGTTCCTGTCGGCTTACATGGATGACTCTTTCCATCCCTAAACCCACTAGATGCGGTGATCTCCCTCAATGAGGAAACCCTGCCTCTATACCTCAATCTGTTGACCATCCTGTGAGCTTGCCTTCCTTATTTGTACTTCTACAGTTACACTTCCACATTTGGATGTTACCACTCCCACAGTGTGTCTCTCATCATGCCACATTTCCCCCATTCCCATATTGAGTAACTCCAACTACTATAGGTGGTACTACTACATCCAGTTGGTACAGCAATGCTCGAGTATTTATACAAGTCCATGTACAATACTTCTCCCTGTTACGGTAAACTACGGGTTGGCCCAATCCTCGTCCTCATTCATCAGCGCACACATTGGAGAGATTCTTCCCACACCATATGTCGATGATTCCCTTGCCTCTCAGAATGCCCTAGATGCGGTGATCCCCCTCAATGAGGAAACCTTGCCGCTGTACCTTGATTTGCTGTCTATCCTGTGAGCTTGCCTTCCCTATTTGTACTTCTACGGTTACACTTCCATATCCGGACGTTACCACTCCCATGGCGCGTCTCTCATCATGCCGCATTTCCCCAACTACCATATCGAGCAACTCCAACTACCATAGACGGTACTACCAC
>JBBPMG010000932.1:0-11290 GCA_038090195.1 Boletellus deceptivus | reverse complement strand
GACTACCCCAATTTCCGAGCTGTGCGAGGGCTTCCCAGGTGCGTTCTTGCTTTGATTCACCCCCTGGCACTTGTTCTTATTCCTCTCAGAGGAGTTTGCTATCTACATGAACTATGTGCGGAAGCTAGGATTTGAGGAGTCTCCTGACTATGACTTCCTTCGTGAGTTGTTTGTCAAAGTCCTGAAGAATGTAGGAGAGCAGGACGATGGTATTTATGACTGGATGTTGTTGAACAACGGCAAGGGATGGGAAGCTGGCAATGTATGTACTTGCCTTTTCGTCTCAAATGTTTACATAATACCACTCCAACAGACGCCTTCGTCGCTGTTGGCTCAGGCACACGCCACGGCCAATGCCCCGCATACGCCCCGCCACCGTGACACTAATCGTCGCCCCCGCGCCCCAGCAGCTGACCCAGTGACGCCTTCGACGCCTTTGGTTCTTGCACCTACACCTGCTCACCATAAGAGCACCAGACAACCGAAGACTCGTGAAGGTCATAATAGCACGCGAGAATCCATGACCCGGGGAGACGTCAACGCACAGGCTACAAGTCCTGTAAATAGACGGGTTAGCCAGACGCCACGGGATAGCCCAGGGCCTTCACCTCATCCTTACGCCACCGTGCCCCCTTCGTCGGGTTATCGGCCCAATGGATACGACAGAGTTTCTCCTGCTCCACCACCACAGGCAGCAATAGGCATGAACGGCGCTCATGTCGGACGCACCGATGGATCTGATTCGTTCCTCTACGGGGCTCAAGCTCATGGTGGTAAGCAGGCGACTAATTCGAGGGAGGACACCACTGGCGGTATGGCACTTCGTGATGGTACGCATGCGCGGATGGCCGTGTTCGAAAGCCAGATGCATGGAACCGATGATTTGGAGGATGACCGGCACCCTAAGAAAGGAGGCTTCCTTTCTAGCCTGTTCTGCTGCAGGGCATAAGGCGTGCGGGCTGGTCTGATCGTTGGTTGGTTTGCGCGGGCCGCATTTTTTTTCCTGGGATTCCGGTGAGCCTTTGCGTGCGAGGTAGTGGGTTGGTTGACTAACCATGAGCCCAAGAACATGAGGTACTCGACGACAGGCGCACGATCTACCTCCCTATTGCTATTATGCATGCTCATCTACCTTGCTGAACTTCATCACGGGAACCACGTCATTTTCTTTCGCAGGCCGACAGTTATCCTCTACTCGTTTCATACCCCTGACAGTCGTTACACGACGCCGTCTTCTGCGTACATTGAATTCCATCGCTCTATCCCCTTGTTGGGGAAGAGTGATCGATCCCTTGTCTATACCATCATGCTGTGTACCGCATCATATCTTTACTATATCCTGCTCTCGAGATGGAATCGGATGGTAACGCACCTCCGGACTATCGGAAGATAATCGAGCTGTTTATTCATTTCTCTGCAAAAAGGTTATGGAGCTAAATATTGAGCTACTTCGTTCGACGCTGATAAACGTACAAGAAACAAGGCCAAAGGAGATATGCACAAAACAACAGTACAACTGCAGAGTAAAGGCCATAAGCCGGGGGAGTCTACTTTATCGTACACGGGACAAGCACGAAAACAAAATGATCAAGAAGTTCCGTCCAAGGTCAGGCCCCCGGTTATTTTCCCGTCCCCATCATCCGTGGCAACTTCATGGATGACAGGTTAAAATCTGCCCTATTCGGAACGAGCCGAATTCGTGTGATTACTCTCCCTATGGCTATCCATCTCTCCAGATGTCTCTGGCCCCCTTACCCCTGTGTTCCTTCTGGTATCACCGTCACGCTGGGAGGCGGTGTGCGCAGCGTAGGAATGGGGTATAGACGAGCCAGCGAAGCCATGAGGCGCCTTGTGATCGGTGGTGGAGCCATAGCTAACGTAGGAGGCGGAGGCTGGATAAGCGCCAGACGGGACCTGGTACGGGGTATTGGAAGGGTCAGGCTCTGAGACGACGTATGTGCGCGTTCCAGAGGAGGACAAGTGGGGCTCTGACGAGCTGTCATCCTCCTTTTCGTAAACGGGGGTGGCGTTTGGTGAGGACGCCGCCGCCAAGGGGTGGGACACGTTGAGGGCGATAAAAGGAGAGTGGAATGCGCGAGTGTGAGGGGCGAGGGGGGGTAGGATAGGAGCGAGGGGGCCACGTCTGTGTGCGCGGGAGAGGACACGTAGGCAGGCGGTGGGGGCAGACATGTTGGTTGTGAGGAGAGACGAGTGTGGGGGGCGTAATTGGCGTTCGTGCGAAATTGGGGGCGCATGATGATGACGTAACCAACGCGTCTCGATCGCATGATGGCTGGGCCGCACATGAACGTGGCCACTCCACCTAGACGACGACTGTATGGCGGCACTGCAGCAACAATGAGCTCCGTGATATCTGTCTGCCGCGATCAGTCATCATCGCCAGGCCCATTCCGCGGCCTGACGGAGCTGTTTTAAGGCACCCATATTTACACTGCCACTGGCAGAACATGATATTGAGTCGGAGTCTAGAATACCCCGGCTGCACGCTGCTTTTTTGGATCGGAGATCAGCAACCCTTGCCATTCATTGTCAACTCTGATCTCGCTTTCGCAATACACTTGCCGACAAAGTGGGCACCGTTGTCCTCCGGCTGTCTGCATTTCACCCGCGTCTTCTTCCACCCGAGTGTTCGTGAGTGCTCGGATAACTGGCACCCGGCGCCAACGACGATTATATCCACATTGCATTTCCGACTTTGACGGTGCTGACCTATCCTGTGGCTTATCGGCAGGCTCTATCAGCCCCATCCTACGTACTGGTGCGTGTATGGACCTCCGGAATATCGCGTATCTGCAAGTAAATCCGTCGGAGCGACTCCAACGGCTAATCCTGCAGGCAAGCGAGCTAGTTCCCCATACAAATATTTGCTTCCTGGTCAGATCTTCCGACACGAGGTGGTGTCAATCAGGCAGTGTTGCTGTGCTTTTGACCATATCCGTCAATTTAGGGTTCGTGACTGGTCCGCTGGTGTTGTCATTGATGATGGCAAACGCCGACCCCACTCTGCCATCGTGTGTTATTCCGATCGCCAGGTTGGGACTAAACCCTCGAAGACAGGCACCTGATGGGGGGTGTGGGATCTAAGCTCTGCGATGCAGGGTGTCTCACATGCTGACCTACCATTTTTCGGCACTATCACGCTCAAAGTGACAAGGAACAAAACCGTAAATTGGCGGGTTCTCCGCGGGTCCTCGATGGTTTGAAACACGGCTGGCATGTCGGAATTTATCAGGCGGCCGGTCTCCTTGTCCGCTTGCTGCGCGACGGGGTATTCGCTCTCGAGTCCTCGGCTATGCCTGGTTCGGAGGAAGCGCGCTGTACCACAACATGTATGTTCGCGTTGTGCGCGGTGCGATTGCGGTACGGAACGAGCGACGTCGCGCTGTACTGACCGTTTGGTGTGCCCTGTGCCCTCGGGGTGGTGTAGCTCAAGGTTCAGATGGTGGCGAAATATGGCGCGGTGTGGTGCGGCGATCATCGAATTTCTCGTGGAATTGAGCAGGGACTAGCCCCGCTCACGAACCGGGCAGGCTTTCATTCGGAAACAAAGGGTCTAGCCATATGGCACGACATCGCACCCATATCAGCGGGCGTAGCGAATAAAATGGGGGTGTGACGGACGGGTGAGAGCCGCCTGGTTACGCACTGCGTTTCTATGCGCGTGAAATCGCAAGTGTCGCGAGTAAGCGGTGATCAGCCGGCGATGATGATTGATGAGCAGACCTGCAGCCTCCGGAAAGGAGCATATTCCCGCGTTTTGATGGCACTGTGACCTTTTTCCTCTTGCGTAAGTGGTCGTGGTGGTTTGTCAGTGCCTCGGGGATACCTGAGGTGCACTAAAATAGGCGTTATTTTTTATCGGTGTCTAGACCAGGATCGTTCTGTGGGGGCATTCCGCACGGGTGATCAGGTGCTGTCGGATCCGAGGTCGACGTGGGTGGGTCGCTGGGCGTGCGGTGGCGATCGCGCGGTATGGTGTGGGCTCGAGGGCGGTGGGAAGCCGCCGGAGTGCGGGGATGACGGTGTGGTTCTGTGGGTGCGGCCGGGAGACGAACATAGAGCGGCGGAGTGGAGGCCGAGAGAAGGCGCGCGATATGCGTTGCCGCCATCGCCGTTTGGGCTGACCAGAATGCATATGTTGAGTACATAAGGGCCGATTGCCGCCCCACGGCATGTCCCTAGTTTCCCGAAAAGGCAAGACCGAAAAAGGCATGTGTGGTGTTGGGAGGGCAGCTGTCGAGGGGGGGCAGCGGGCGGGGGGGCGTTGTGTGCTCGCGCAGCTGGCCGTGCGCTGGATCCACGCCGTGGTGGATGTTCCGACACCGCATGGGGTGGCACATGCACACGCGGGCCTTCCTCTCCTGTCCATTAACTTAACTCCACGGACATCACCCGCTCGAGTCTGCATGATGCTCGGCAGCTGTGATACCGTCACCGCGGCTTCGCTTGCCTAACCGATATTTCCCTCTTTCTTTGTCATGGCGCTCACCACGGCTCCTCCGCATTCGATCCTGCTTCCAGAACGCCGTACCCGATGTCGCGGGTCGTCCGATCTCGCTTCACAGATCTCCCCCGTCGGACCTGCCCCTTCCTCCTGCCAGATTGTCGGAAAGTCGATCCTGCCCTCTCTTCCGGCTTCCGAAGCCGCGAGCGTCTCGGCCGCACGCCTTATAGTGTCCCTCCCTGTCCCCCGTCCCCCAGCCCCCAATGCACGCTCTGTCCACCAAGGACGCCGCCGCGCTCGTCGTCGCCGCAGGCCTCGTAAGCCCCCCTCTTTCCCCCGCCCCGCCTCCTCACCCGTCCCAAGGCCTGCCATCTCGTCTTCAACCGCTACGAGCCCGTCAACCCGCTCTCCCATCTCGCCCTCCTCCTCCTCGTCCCCGCCGTCTTGACCCGCGTGCTCTTATCTAGCTTCCCCTCCGTGCTCCGTGTCCTCGCATGCACCTACGCGCTCTACTATACCACCCTCCTCCTCTCCGTCCTCGCGTACCGACTGTCCCCCTTCCATCCCCTTGCCAAGTACCCCGGTCCCCTCCCGTGTCGCATCTCCAAGTTCTGGATCGCCTGGGTCTCCTCGGACGGAAAGCAGCACAAATATAACTGCGATTTGCACCGCAAATACGGCGACGTGGTAAGAATAGGTCAGCCGTCGTCCTCTCGGCGCCCCCTCCCTCTGACTGCGCAAACGCCAGGCCCCAACGAGCTCTCGTTTCGCAACGTGGACGCGATATCGCCCCTGATGGGGTACTTTGGCCTCCCAAAGGGACCGCGTACGATCCCGTTGCTCGTCCCCGTCCGGCACCCCACTCATGTCCCGCAGATTGGGACGGCCGCATGGCCGAGCAGACAAACGTGAGAGCACTGATATCCCTGCGAGATCCCGCGGAGCACGCGCGCCGTCGGAAGCCGTGGACTAGAGGCTTCAGTTCGGCCGCACTCAAAGGCTACGAAGAGATCCTTGGCAAGAGAATCCACGAGCTCGTAGCCGCACTCGAGAAGCAACAACGGCCAGTCGACCTGGCGGAATGGATCAGTCACTTTACGTGAGCGTTCCCCCCCTCCTCTTTCCGTACGTGATCTGACACGGCGGCGGTAGGTTCGATTTCATGAGCGACATGGCGTAAGTCGAAACCTCTGGGGATCGTGTCTCCGTCTCAACGCGTGATGCAGGTTTGGGGGCGGCTCAAACATGCTGCGCGACGGTGATAAAGACAACACGCTGCACCTCCTCGACAGCGGACTACCGTACGTGCATCGGTCGATGGCAGATTCAAACGATGAACCCCGTGAGCTTGCAGAGCAGCTTTGATCCTGAGTCATGTGCCATGGTTGGGAAAATACTATGTCAAACTGCCTGGCATCGGCGGAGACTTGAAAAAGTTTCGCTCGTTCTGTCAGGAGCGCGCCTCGCTCCGACAATCTCAAGGGTCCCAGTCCAAGGATCTCTTCCACCACCTGGTAAGTGCATTCAGCACGCTGTGTGAGACACGGGGCGAACGTGTGCGTCGTATTTCAGATCGACGAGGCGGGCGTGGAGCGCTCCCCTCCCACATTTGCCGAGGTTGCTTCCGACGGTGTTCTCGCTATAGTCGCGGGATCGGACACGACGGCGACGACGCTCAGCAGCTTATTTTGGGCTCTGTTGAGCCACCCCACTGCCTACCGCCGTCTCCAAGCAGAAGTTGATCGTTACTACCCTCCGGGCGAAGACGCAGGATCTACTGCGCACCATCCACGGATGAACTATCTCAGTGCCGTAATGTGAGTTCCGTTTCCCTTTTTTCCAAGTTAAAAAAAAATGATATCGTTTCAGTAATGAGACCCTCCGGCTGTTCCCACCCGTTCTCAGTGGAAGTCAGCGTGGGGCAACAAGAAGCAGTGGAGGCAAGCTCGTGGGACCATGGTCAGTCGTCTCGCCGTTTTGTCATTCGCACGCCGGTCACAGGTGTGTCTAGTTTCGTGCCCGAGGGAACGAGCGCGTTTGTGCATTTCTATTCGCTCCATCGCGATCCGCGTTACTTTTCGCCGATGCCGAACACCTTCTGGCCGGAGCGATGGCTGTCTGCGGACGAGAGGAGAGCGTTGGGGTACACGGATGCGAACGACATGGACAAGGCGCCGTTCAGACACAACGCGGCGGCATTCATCCCGTTTTCGTTTGGGCCCGCGAGCTGCGTTGGCAAAAATCTTGCGTACCAAGAGATGCGAACGGTCGTCTGCATGCTGATGCAACGTCTGGATTTCCGATTTGCAGAAGGATACGACCCTGAATCTTGGGATCGTGATCTCAAGGACTATTTTGTGGCGACCAAGGGCAAGCTGCCTGTGGTGCTGTCTCCGCGTGCGTTCCAATGATGTCGCGGGTTTCTGGGACAAATTTTCCGAGTCGAGTTCCTGCTGGACTAGCGTATAGCACCTAGTTGTTCGACGTGCACTGTGTTTTATTGCGTCGTGATGGCGACGTTGTACTAGTACGCTCCTTCGAAGCATCCTCGCCGGATCACGGCGCATTCTAATCTTGTGCTGGGGCGCGTGACGGTGGGAAGTTTGGACGCGGCTGCTGACAATCGATGGGGATGGGGATTGGCGCAGGACTGGGCTGCTGATCAGATGTGACAGCTCAGCGCCAGTGGGTTTCGTGACCGGGGCGGCCTGCGAGGGTGCTGAGGTGTTTGCGCCAGTGGGGGGGAAGACGCTCTAATTAGTTGATGCGACCGGGCTTCTATCCGACCCTGTCGTGGACCCGTGGAGAGATTCGAGAGCAGATCTCGCTCTGGGCGACACCCCTGAGCAGGCCATTCTGATGAATTCATGCAGCATACATTAATCAGGGTCGTGTTCAGGTACGGCAAGATAGTGGTCAGTTCTCGAGTGGACACAAACGCCCGAGGGCCTGGAAGGAGCAGAGCGGAAAGCCATCAGGGTGCCACGACGACCGCCGTTTGTAACACCGCGTCCGACACCGAGGACGAAGAATCCGCCCATGAAACGATTGCCTGCGCAGTACTGACCAGAGGCTGGGGACCAAGACGCGCTCGCTGGGACTCTGCATCTGGGGATCCGGATGGCGATTTCCCCAGGCGTGCCACGGCTCTCACGAGGCTGGGGATGGCAGGTCTCTGTTTAGCAAGCGGGCGCCGTCCTTGCACCAGGCTGTCCTTTTTTCGCCGTGCGCACGCACACGTTACGTGATGGACGCTGCGACCCTGCGCATGGGAAACAGGCCGGGTTCCCTTTTTCGACGGCGAGCCAGCGCTTGCGCTTGCACGCGCGGGGTCAGGCGCGTGCCAGATTGCGAGCGCATCTGCGACGAGCGACCGACTGAGATCCCGCGCGGTCTCAGGTGATCTGTCGACTGCCCGTTGCGCTGCTTCCTGTGGACCGTCCGGCGCCCGAATCTCCATCCTGGCCGCCGCGATGGCGGCGGGGGTGCTCGCCAGTTCTCGTTTGCGGTCTCTTCGGGCGTGCTGCTCGGTTCCCCCGGCGGGTTCTCCATGCCCAAGTCCACGCGACGTGTCTCTCGGGGGTGCCGGAACGACGTCGTCCGTCGTCCGGCCCGGGGATCTTCGATGGACGGGGGCAGTATGGGCCGATCCGCTGCAACGTGTCCGCCGCCCGTCGTTCTCCCGGAGCGCGTGTGTGCGCTGGGCTGCGCTCTTCGGGGAGAAGGAGGGCCTGCGCGCCGTTAATCTGCGGTGTCCGCAACAGCAGCGCCGGGCGTGGCCCCGTCGCGGAACCGCCACCACGGCTTCGCGGACGCGCCAGATCGGTGCGTGATCAGGGGTCGGATATGGCGATGGCGCGTCCGGATGCGCACTCGAGATCGATCCCTGCCCTCGTGCTGGAAACGCCGCTGGGCCCGACGGCACTCGGGGCCCAGGCGCAGCGCGCGTCGGGGCGTCTGTGTCGAACAAGGGCCCGGGCATAGGTGCAGCTGATTCATTCATTTCGGCACGCTCCATCGCGGACGGGCCACTCGACGCATGGCTCTCTCCGAAGCATGCCCGCTTCGAGCACGCCCGCTGCCAAAGACGGCCCCCCTTGGCGCGCTGGCGTGGCGGCCCGGTCAGCGCGGGTCTGGTCACGCGGTGCGCACGCCCGCTGACCAAGGCGCTGTGGCCCCTGACACCGCCACCGCAATGGCCCCCCTCCTCCTCGCCGTGAACGCGGGCTCGTCGTCGCTCAAGCTCGCCCTCTACGAGCGCGCGCCGACACCCCGCCTCGTCCTGACGTCCGCCATCGCCGCCATCTCCTCCCCCCCCGCCACCGTCGCCTTTGGCACGCGCGCCCACACCCCCGAGCCCTCCATCCGCGACCACGCCTCCGCATTCGCCCACTTCCTGCATCGTCTCGCCGCAGACGCCAGCATCGACCGCAAAGAGGTCATGCACGTCTGCCATCGCGTCGTCCACGGCGGAGACTACACCGAGCCCACCGTCATCTCGGAGCAGTCCTACCGCCACATCCAAACACTGTCCGACCTGGCCCCCCTGCGAGTGTCCCCCGGCCATCGGACGCGTCGCCGCTGACCCAACCCGCAGCCACAACGCCGCCGCACTGTCCGTCATCAGCGCATGCCTCGGGGCGTTGCCGCATGCGCAGTCTATCGCCTTCTTCGACACCGCGTTCCACAAGGACCTGCCCCGCCACGTCTCCACCTACGCCATCAACCAATCCGTCGCCCGGGACCACGGTCTAAAGAGGTATGGCTTCCACGGACTCAGCTGCAAGTGCCCGTCTTCGAGCAGTGGCCCCTCGCTCACGGTCCAGCGTGCAGATGCCTTTATCAGGCGCTCGGTTGCCGAACACTTGCACAAGGTCTGTCCCCCCTCTCTGCGAGATCGAGCATGCTCACGTCGGTGCGCCTCAGGATCAAGACGAATTGAATGTGATCGCACTCCACCTGGGATCTGGAGCGTCCGTTTGCGCAATCCGAGCCGGAAAGTCCATCGACACATCCATGGGCCTCACACCCCTGAGTGGGCTGCCTGGGGCCACCAGGGCGGGAGACGTCGATCCGAGTCTCGTTTTCCACTACTCGAGCGAGCCTTTGAGCCGGTTGAGCTACGACTCCGCGACGACCAAAGAGATGCACGTTACGAGGGTTTGCGTCTCGATTTCTTCTCCCTCTCCCGCACTCATGGCAAAAATGTAGGCAGAGCAGGTCCTCAACAACCAGGCCGGCTGGAAGGCGCTGACCGGCACCACCGACTTTGGCGAAATTACCAAAAAGGCCGACTTGTTTGCGCCCCCGGCGTCCGCGGCAGAAAATCCGTACGCGCTCGCGTTCCACATCGTGCTCGATCGCGTATTGCATTACGTTGGCGCGTATCATCTGGCCCTGCGCGGCAAGGTCGACGCGCTCGTCTTTGCCGGTGGTATTGGCGAACAAAGTCGGGAGCTGCGCAGCGCCGTTGGGGAGGCAGTCAACAGCTTGGGCTATTCGGCTATCGATGAACACGTGAATCAAGGGCTGGATCAGTTTGCGGGCCCTGTCATCGATATCGGGAAACCAGACGGGACAAAACGCGTGTTGGTTTGCAGGACGGACGAACAGTTTGAGATGGCAAGGGCCTGTTCACACACGGTCGAGCTTTGGCATTGACAGGGAGGGCGTGCTGCGCCGGCATCTGTACGGGACGACTTCAAAACTACGGCGTTTAAAGTCTGCGAGCGATGGGTTTCGACTGTGCTACATGGCGATGCGGGTTCTGAATGACGGACGTGTTTGAGGCCCCAGTGCGACCAGGTGGCTGGTCAAGGGACTTCGCCACGACAATGAGAGGCATTCGAGCGGTGACAACCAACAGCTGACATGGACACTGGCAAGAGGTGACTCACCGCCACAACTTGAGAGCCTCGCAAGTATTCAGCTGCTGCGTCCCACGTCTTGTTTTTGTGAAACCGCCGCTGCACGCCGTCTCCGAGTGTCTCAGGACCAGACTTTTTCTTTTTTTTTTTCGCGCGACCGTCCGGAGTGTTGGCTACAGGCCACGGACGCAGATGCAGGACTCTTGTTTTCGCGAAACCCGCGGGGCGAGCCGGACGCTCTGAGTGCTCGACGGACGACGCAGGAACAAGCCATCATTGCCTCCCTTGGATGGTGGCGCGTCGACACCTCCTGTCTACCAGCTCTACGCGGCCGCATCACCACCCACTCACCCCGCCACTGCCGGCTGTTGTGAATGCTACCTTGGATGAGGCGTGTGTGACGCCTGTGGCGGTCAACGATCCAGAAGATGACGGACTCGCAGCGCGTGCCGCGTCAACCACTTATCGAGACCCGTGAGTAGCATGGTCTTGTCAAGCGAGTCGATGCGTTGCATGAAGTCAACTATACAGGTTGGTGGATACATGAACAAAATGCTGGAATAGATAGTATCGTAAGGAAACATTGTCAACACACATGAATGCAGAAAGTCGAAGAGAGGATCCGAGTCCACACGCAGGCCTGCCTACGATGTCTACCGCACACCAAACCAATGCATGGCGGCTTTCCACACGACGAACGGTATCGGCAACACGAATCCAGAGGGTGGGTCTCTCTTGAGCGAACGCTCGTGCGCTGCAGCTCTTGCGGCTTCTGCCTCGCGCCGAGCCCTTGCAAGCTCTTCTTGCAGCTGGGCACTCCTCTGACGCTCTACAAGCTCTCGTTCTGCCGCTTCCGCCTCCAGTCGTCTTCGATAGTCTTCAGCTTCCGCAATTCGTCTGTGGAGCACCGCCATCTCCCCCTCCAGCTTCTTCTTTCTGTCTTGTTCTTCCGCCAACC
>JBBPMG010000931.1:0-11292 GCA_038090195.1 Boletellus deceptivus | reverse complement strand
CCGTGAATCTCCACTCCATCGAACCCGGCACCGTAGACGGCGTTGTGGGCAGCATTCGCATACGAGGCGATGTAACCCTTGATCTCGGCCTCTGTCAGCGCACGAGGCGCCTTCGACTTGCCGGTGAGCGCAACAGCCGACGCGGAGACATAAGGCGATGGCGGATCTTGCTTCTCGAGCACATCTGGGTCGGCAGCACGGCCCAGAGCCCAAAGCTGAAGGAAGATGTATGACCTTTGCGCGTGCACCGCATCCGTGACCTTGTCGCCGTGCGCTATCAGACAGATTCCTTGTTGGCAAAAGAAGGCAGTCCCGTACCTTTTTCCAACCTTGGATTTGAGCCTCAGTGTATATTCCGGGGACATGTGCGTATCCGCCCGCATCATGAGAGATGAAGGTTGCTTCCGTGATCAGCAAGCTCCCGGGTGCGGAACCGCGCTGGGAGTAATAGGACGCCTGCTGAGGTCCGGGGACATGGGAGGCATATGCTCGTGAACGGGTCAACGGGGCTAGCACGACGCGGTGCTCGAGGTTCATTGAGCCGACCTTGATGGGCTTGAAGAGTGCGGGCGTTTGTTCGGTAGCAGACATGGCTGATGTTGGCTAGATGTGAAGTGCGGGTAGTCGGTGTCGACACCTGGTTTTTGGGGACGATGTTGAGCGGTCGGCGAACGCACTGGCATGATTTATAGGCACTCGAGAGTCGGTGCGCCAGCGGGAAGAGCATCGGGGTGGGCTTGGTGAGGTGTTTGTCGTCCTCGGGGAGTAGGCCGGACAGATTGGTCATCTTGAGAGTAGATATCATTCCCAAGCTCATATCACCTAGCGTCTTCGTAAGGGGCCGTCTTCTTGTCTGGGATGTCTGGTTTGCAAGGCTGGTCTGAAGGTGGAGGTGTGCGGGAGTTGCAGTCATACCAGTCACAGGTAGTGGGTGGTCGTCGACTCGTCGACCAATAACGTCAATGCCAGTGGGAGCCTGAGAGGATTGGAGACGACACCCACATGAAGAAGCGCCGCGGGGTGTATAATCGCTGCTCACCCACACCTTTGCGAGTCACATTGGACGGGTCCACATTTTATGCTACGGCTAAAGGTTTACTAAGCACTCTTCCCTGTCGGCTGAAGTGAAGGTCTTCCACACGTGATCTTTGTCCTCATACCGCTATCGGCTTTGCAAAGCATTCGCTAATCTGCATCGCAGTGACAAATCACTGCGAAATGGACTAGTATAAGTATGACTCTACTCTCCGCATCAGCTCGAGATTTCAATCCTCGTCCTTGATTTCCCTCTGTCCTCCTGCAATGTCCTCCGAGAACAAAGTCTGGTTCAGTGAGTGTCTTATTGCAACGATGTCCTCCGCTGATCTCGCTTAGTCACCGGTTCTTCCACCGGTCTCGGTCTTTCGATTACCGAGTACGCCCTGAAAAAGGGCGACAAGGTCATCGCGACGCTCCGCAAGCCCGAGGTCCTCTCCACCTTGGCCGCGAAGCATCCCGACAACCTCCTCCTCCTCAAGCTTGACGTCACCGAACCCGCAGAGGCCATCTCGGACGCATTCGCCGCAGGCAAGGCCCAGTTCGGCCGCATCGACGTGGTCGTGAACAACGCCGGAATCGGCATTGTGTCGGAAGTGGAGGGCTTACCCGAGAGCGAGGGGCGCCGCATCTTCGACGTCAACGTTTGGGGCGCATTGCGCGTGAGCAAGGAGGCGGTCCGGTTCTTCCGCGAGGAGAACACGCCGCCGGGGGGACGATTGCTCCAAGTGTCGTCTCAGTCCGGGCTCAGTTCCTCCCCGGGCCTCGTACACTATTGCGCGAGGTGAGCGATCACTCAATGACGGCTGATCGTGGTCGCTGATGGCATCGCAGCAAATTTGGTGCGTGTGCAGCCTCGGGGTTATAGGTCACCACTATCGAAAAAACTAAAATATGATCCACAGCACTGGAAGGCCTGAGCGAGGGCCTTGCGGCAGAGCTTGATCCCGCCTGGAACATTAAAGTGAGCCGCCCGTATTTCTGTTTCATGACTCTCACCAACGTCCTACCTGTCGTGGTATTTTGTAGGTGACCCTCCTCGAACCGGGACCGTTTCGCACACAGGTTATTTCCCAACTCGGGTCCCCCACACCCGTCCATCCAGCTTATACGAATCCCTCGCTACCGTCGCTGCAAGCTCGGCGCATTGCTACGAGTGCTGATTTAAAGTCAATGTTCAACGGTGATCCAGACAAGTTCGCGGAGGCGGTATACAAGGTGGCCTACTTGGAGGACCCTCCTCTGAGGCTGCCCGTCCACCCGACGTCATTGCTCCTTTTTAGAGCGAAGGGAAAGGAACTCATCGAAGTTGCAGACAAGTGGGAGTCGTGGTCAGAGGACGTGTTGATCAAGGAGTAAACCCTACCACCCACCGCATCACACACGCTGTTGAGAAATGTTGAACTTACTGGCACCTATCTCGACTGTATATTGTACATCATGTGACTGCGTACTTTGTTAGGCACCTTGCCAGAGTGAGAGGAAAGTAGGTAGGCTGGCAGCGAGGATCGACCAGGTGGGAACAGTGTGAGAGACGGAGCGGTTGGCTGGAAGAACCGGACGAATGCGACTCACGCAGATGAAATCATGAAAATGTTGAAAGGAGGCACAAAGAGGTGCTTCAGAACAGTGTATGGGGTCGGAGAGAGTAGGGTGACGACTACAAGATTAGAGAGTAGAGTTCAAGGGAGAAGGCGGTCACAAGAAAGGCCTAGAGAGTGGTGGCCCAATAGTAGTGAAAGCGAGGATGTTGGCGGAAGAGGACAAGACGAAACGAGATCAAAAGGCCGAGACACAGACGCGGAGGATGGCGGATGACAAGGGGCGACACACTGAAGAGATGTTTTGACGCAGATGGATGGGTGGACAAGTAGAAATAACCAGATCAACGAAAACTACTAGAAGGCAAGCAAAGCACAAAGCACAAAGCAAACTAGAGACATCCACGTGACACAACGACACAACACCAGCGCTTAAATTTGGACGGCGCTTAGAATTGCCAGCCACTTCGCTTCTCCCCCTCATTTCACGTGGCCCACGATGCAGCTCTCCACTAAGAAGAAACCGGGCTTTGATCAGGATGTCTGGAGCGAGGTGGGCGGATACTAGTCTGACAAACACTACGTACGGACCGCATCTCAAGGGTGCATACTAGCTCTTCAGGCCCGTCGTTCGACGGTTTGCATGCTAAAACTTCCGAAGGGGTCGTTCAGACAGGGTGAGGAAACAGCGAGTAGCGAGCCTGACAGGCATCAAACCGATTTTCATGACTCGGCTCGGAGAGAAGTTCATGACTCAAGTGAGTTCTATGTGTGTGAAAATGATGTTACGTGTAACGTCAAAGGTGTGTTTCTCTTGACTCCGAGGTGAGAGCGGGTTTTATATTCAGTCTCAAATATACCTGGAATTCGTATACCAGACCACTTTGTACTGGTGTGCACCGCCGACACAAGTTTGCAGGCCTTCCCTTGCTCGATTGCATCACCCCCCTGAGGTAGGTTTAAGTCACTGGTCGGCCACATGTATTCAGTCAGGGAAGTGAACTCGTGCCACTCGGCTCTCCGATAAATCCTCCGAGATGCGTTTCGACTAATTTTCTTTTGGTGGGACCCTTTATTTCCTTTGTTTTGCTACCCATTGTCCAATCACAGCTCTTGAATGGGGCCGGCACAGAGCTGTCAAGCGACAATGTTACACAGCATGCCTGCAGATCTGAGCCTGCTCCAGCAACGAGTGGCGTTGTTATGTGACTACCAGGCCCTGACAACCCTGCTGTTGTCGGGTCAGTTCGGTAGTATTCCTGTCTCCTACACGCACACGGCCCCCTGACTTTCCTCGTCATATGGCCACGTGACCACTCGCCGGATCTGGTACCCCTTCTCACACACCCGCCGACGCGCTGTCTGGGAGATCTGTTTCGTTGAGTCATGCTGCTCAATGTAGCTTGGTCCTACATATGTTTATTCTTTTGCTAGGCAAGTGCATTTTTTTTCCCCCTTTTATCATTGTGCTACTTGGATTACAATGCTTTTGTAACACTACTATCGGGCCGCATCTGCCTATACGATTGCAGCCAAATCCTCTTGTCAGCATCGGTCGGTGTCATTACAAACAACCGAGGGAATGAAACGATGTTTGATATTTTATTCAAATAGTCGTCCAAAGAGGCATCCTAAGAACTATATAAACCGGACGTGTTGCATGAGTACACATTCATCGTAACAGTAGGTATCACTAAATTATCGAGGGAAAAAAAGAATTCTAATGTAGGCGAAGTCCCACGCTCGCAGGTTCTGCCGGCGATAATTCGCATGGCGATGTTGGGGGGCGCGTACTATGGCGACGGGTGGGGAGGAGGGCTATTGGGCGGCAATCCCGAGTTCGTCTTGGTGATACCAGACTCGATGCTCGGCGCGTCGTAGCGTAGACTGACAGGTCGCAGCGGGATCCCAGAGGACGAGTTAACATCTTCTCGTGTCCATGCTTTGCCATCGGCGATGCGCATGATGATCATCTGAGGCGAGATGCACTGTCCATCATACCGCAGTCAGCCATAACACAAATATCATCAATGGCGACGAGACGCACAGTAAACATCGCATAGAGGGACATGAAGAGAATGGAAATCTGGCTCCCTATTCCGTAGGAGACCGCAAAGGCGATTCCCGACACCGCATAGGGCAGCGCGCTTTCGACGATGATTGGAACGGTCCCTGCGAACCTCAGCATCTCCTTCTCCCTGACTGTATGATGAGCAGCGTTTGCCGACACCCCAAGATGTATGATCCGTGCGCATATCATGCATGAGACGATGACATTGAGCCCGATGGAGATAGAGACATAGGTGACGCCGATGTGAGCGGCGAGCCCGACGAAGAAGTCGCCAGAAGGAATGCCAGAGTAGTATAGCATTATAATACCAAAAACTGGAAGAGTGGACGAAAGGAAGTGAGAAACAGGAACGCATGCAGAAGGTGATTTGCAAGGGCGACAAAGACGTACCGAGAGTTGCTACCCACAGGATGCATGGGAAAACTAAGACCAGATAGCCATTATAGACTATAAAACAACGGTAGATCTGTTTGGACGGACATGCGCGACGAGACGTCGATTTGCTGAGATTCCGGTCGTGGCCTGGGATGAGCTCGACTCACCAGCAAAGCGTCACTCATCAATTGCAAGATCACTGACGCAGTGGTTCCCAACGTCTCGTACCATACAGAACTGTGTGTTGCGAGGTATGCGGCAGCCCCTCCTTCGAAGTCTGCGTTTACGATCCACATTTCCTGCCCAAATACCGCTTGGACAGCAACGAATATGGTTATGAGCAGGAGCAGGGCAGTACTGAAAATTGCAAAAAAGCGATTGGTGCGAGGGTGTTTGGCGCCCCGTCGCAGAAGCGACTGCAGCGTCTGGAAATAGAGCACGAGCTCCACACCTGCCCAAGGCCAGCGCAGAGCATGGAGGCGCCCGTGAGCACGACGCTGAAGAGCCGTGGGAGTTGCTCACCGTACAGGATGCCATTGAAGGCATTACCGATGTAGAACGAATTTTGGAACAATGAGTCGGACATGGCGCGCTGAGGGAAAGGCGTCGTCGAGGGGCATGTTTTTCAATGTTTGGGCCGGACCGTCCGTGTTCTGATAGATCGGACACGGCCCTTGTGGTGTGTGGGATCCCATCACGAACCCGCACCAAAGACGGCAAGCAGGAACAGGGCTGCGACGGCGTCGCCCGCACTCGAGATTGCGTAATCGGATCATGTACGTTGCGCCCATTTCGGCGGCGATCGCCATTGGCTGAAGCGAAGACGGGCATAAGCACTCCTGACTCACAGAGCGCCACCTCGCCCATCAACGGCTTGCTTTGCAGACACCGGACCAGTCACAAGTCCACATCAGTGCTCTAATTAAAGAACCCTCCGACTGCGATGCTCATGTGATGAACGGACGCCGATAGAGCGTCGGACCTCATGGCTCAAGTCCCTCTTATTAAGCATAGGGAGTTACAGTGCCCGCCGACTTTGGCGCTAGGACCACGAACGAAGTCTCCCCTTGCTCTGTGCTCTGAATCACTACTTCCTGAGGATTCGGAAACTGGTAATCCTTCAACGACATGTCCAATGCATTATTCCAGAACTCGTTCTACGTCGGTAACAACTTCAATTGGATTCTCTATGGTGTGTAACTTGGTCATTCGTGTCTCCGCACTTCTTCATCGCCTTTCCAGGAGTCAATCTTGTGCTCTATACACAAACCATGTACATCTACAGCAAGTCAAAGTCGCGGCACCAAAAATCTACTCGGTTCTTCATGTGCTTCAGTACCGCCATGTTATTTTTCATCACCATCTATGTCGCTGTACAATCTGTCTTTGGACAAGAGACGTGGATAGTCAACGCTAATTTTCCGGGAGGATCTGCCGCATACCTTGCAACGTATGCCTCTGTCTGGTACCAGACCATGGGCACAGCGTCTGCCGTTATTCTGCAACTGATGAGTGATGCCCTTTGGGTGAGCATAGCCGACTCTAGTTTCGGTAACAGTGGCGTCATACTGTTTCGACTTGACAGATATACCGATGCATGGTGGTCTGGCGAGATCGAAGAATTATCATCTTACCTTGTGTCCTGTGGCTAGCAGCCTTGGGTGAGTTCGTAGTATGGCACCCGTGCGCGGATGCTGAAACTAGATTATCCTAGGTGTCGGCATCTTGAATCTGTACGCCTCTGGGGCTCCAAGCACCGACTTCTTTGTCGGGTTTGCCGTCCACGTCAATGTCGCTTATATGTCTATCGCGCTCGGTTTGAACGTCTTGGTGACCTGCTTGATTTGTGGACGTATCTTGTATTATGCGCGCGGGCTGCGGAAACAATTCGGGCCTGCGGTCGCCGAGTCCTATTTTAGCTCTGCGTCACTCATTATCGAGTCCGCGCTACCATTCACGCTGTCTGGTATCGCATTCGTCGTTTCGGATGGTATCGGCAGCAACACCTCCATCTTCTTTCTCTCGTTATATGCTATGTTCACGGCAAGTCCAAATTGTTTCCAAGCTCACTCTCGTGGCTGCTAACGACACATCCAGTGTTTGTCACCGCAGATGCTCATTCTTCGAGTTGCGGTTGGAAAAGCGTGGAACGTGGATGTAGCTACTCGCACTGCCTTGGCATCGGCACAGCATCAAAGGCGTTCGAACCCCACCGCGACAACCGACATTTCGACCCTTCATCTCGATGACTTGGTAAAGACGTCGTCGAAAGAGAGTGAGTTCAAAGTGTAACGACTGATGGAGCGAAGGTGAGCTGAACCCCAGAAATATCTCTTTCTTGCTCACACTGTGGTAGGCTACTTCCGCGTTGTGTGCGATGTACATAGACACCTATATCTCCCTATCTGTGGACGATGCATACTATGTCTGTACTCCCTTAATTACTGATTATTTGACCCGTGCTGTTCCAAGTTTGTCTCACGTTCATCTTTGTGTCTGCAGCGGCGATTGTTGTGCCTTTGTAAGAGCTTGGGGTCAGCACTGGTTGCACACTGGCTGCATGCGGATCCACATGTACTAGTAGCTATGGTCTAATATCAGAGGTATCCAAGCCGTTTTATACGGTGACCCCAGCTGTCTTCATTTCTATCCCGTGACCACCAGCTGGGTCTCCTGACTTGCACTGCCACAACGGCTTCTCATTTCTAAACCACAACGGGTGAACTGTGCCGTCGTCTGCTAAACGAGGCAGGGTAAGTCAGACAAGCGGCGTACTTGCACATTGTTTAGAGCTTACAGTCGATGTCTTCTGTGTCGTTTAAAACGGCAGTCTGGGGCGCGGGGGTACCAGTCGCTAACATGGGAGTCACTCAGCCACATGAAACCGTTTATCCGTGGTAGTGCCCAAAAGCTTACAGTTACTGGGCGCCGTGATGCCTTGCCTTCCGAGGAGGACGTTTGGAACAGGAGAAGCCCCGACGAGTCTCGAGGCGATCACGAAGACGACCGTCAGGACGTGCACAAGCGAGATAGGTTGCATGTGTTCGTGCGCGGGCGACGTCCAAAGAACGGAACAGGAGGAAGTGTTCGGCTGTTAGGCTTGGAGGCCGGGCGCACGCCCTTATGAAATAGCCCCGGATTTCTGATTCTGCGCGGTGCTCCACGTCGCAGAGCCCTTGAGCATGCCTGTGTCCACCGCAGAACACGCAACGTGCAATAGGGGCGTCGTCAGGTGCGAGGGCGGCCCAAGATCACCGAAAGAGTGCTCGTATCATGAGGTGCACTGCCCCTGCCTCCGCCTCCGCTCCGGTTCCGTTGTCGCCAGTACCGGATGACCGGAACACGCTGGTGCCGCTGTCATCATGTCATAAGCCTGATCAACCTAACTCAGACACACGACGATCAGTGAAAAAGGATTGGCATAGAAACGACGGCATAGGCACGGAGTAGTCGCGCAGATGAACGACGCCAGGAATGTGCCTGGTTCCCCCCTAAAATAGGAAGCCCAATGACTCGGTGCGTAAAAGCTGCCAGCGTCACGATCACTGATTCCAGTGATCATCCACATTCCCGCAGGGTCGCAGGTTTATCGTATGTCTCATTCTGGTCAGGACCAAAGTACGAAAGCGCTGACAAATATTGGACCATAAAATATCGGCTCGTATGAATATCATCGGGATCAAGAAATGGTGTCTTTGGCGGATCGTTCTCGCGGCTCGGTGATGAGCGAGATGGGAAGCCCAGCTATGTAGGTGCAGAGCGCCGCCCAGTGGCAGTCTATCCTGGCTAAGCTGGTTAGGCCACGGCACGCAGCGTCACACACAGAATGAGTAGCCACAAAACGTCGATGTAGCAAGATAGGGATTTTTCTCGAGGATGACGATCTGCCATGCCTGAGACGCTAACACAGCTTGAAGACCGGGTTGAAAAAGCCACTTGCACGAACCCAGAAGCTCCTGTTTGTGTCCCTCGTATCTATGACACCCTGACGACCCCCCAGGAGGTCCCTGTACATGTGACGTACCCGATTGCGACAATATTGACGTCGAGTAGGCCGTAAAGGCCATGAAGTAGCCTATTTGTTCTAGCTCTGCCTTCCTTCTGGCGGAGGTGCGCTTGCACACAGCTTCCGATATACTAACTAGCCACCCCTGTTGAATCTTCAGAACCAAAGGCGACAATAGACGGGCTTGCTTTGGGGCTGATGGCGGCAGTGGGCCAATCTTTTTTTTTGAAACTTGCGGCCTGAATGCCGGCGATTTCGAGTAGGTCAGTGATATGGTTGCAGCACTGGATTTCGGGGCGGTGGCGTTCACTGAAACGGTTAGTGGATCATGACGGTAGTCGACGGTCAGGACTACTAACCTGCAGCCACATCCGATACATTCACTTTTCCCGGTCGCTCAGCCTGTCCGCTATTGGCGGTCTGGCGATGTCGTACTCATGATCTTCGCTTCTACTCACTTGGTTCTCTTTGGAAGAAACCTCGTGAGGGGGCCAATGACTTTGGAATCAGCTTTGTCCTTTGTACAGGGCTCCCATGACGCCGGGCATGTGCGACGCTGTGTTTGGCACTCTCGTTATATGTATTTGACTGTGTACTCAGTACACCATCGTGTTTTCCACCCACGTCCTAGGTCGTCACGAGACTATTTCGTATCTGTCTTGCCCATATTTTGGCCACACATACTTAATGGATAAGCGGTGGGTCAACATCTTTTATTACATGGGATAATCAGTCCAGCGTCCGAAAACTCAACACGAACCTGTAGCTTCCTTGAAGCATTTTGGCCGCGTCCAGGGGGAAAGACTCTGCAGATCAAGCTGCTAGTCAATTGCTACCTGTGGGTGTCGGCAAGCCCTAGCCGTCGAAATATATCTGAATGGGCCTGTGTCAAGGATCCTTTCATCTCCCATGTCCTATGTCGAAAGCGAGTGATGACATTTATTTAGTTATAAGTGATCATAGGTTCTAATAATATAGCGTATCCTGTACATGGGGGAGAAGGCTGTTTCACACACGAGCTAAAAGCTGGACCAGGGTAACACCATCACTGCATCCATCACGCCAGAAAGCTCTGGGCAGTCTGCGCTCTTTCAGAGTAAAGGAGACCTATGTTTCTTGCCTGCCTGCCTCTCGAGTTCGTTGCTCTACGCTCTTAGAGCCAGTCATCAGGGCTAGGTTCGGTGCCATCGAGTGCTACACGGGAGGATTAAGTCTGACAAGCACGGTACGAGCACATCATTCGCTGCTTACACTCAAGCTCTGTCACATGGGTGTCTCCCTCGCTGGTGCCCTCGGCAGAACTCGTCGTAGTGGAGCCAGTCTCGGGCGCAGAGGCAGTGCCTGGTTCCGCGGTTTCTGTGCCCTCCCTGCGGACGAGGCCGTTTGGTACGGGGGAGGCCACAGCGAGTTGGGAAGCGATTATGAAAGCGAGAGCGAAGACGCGAGACAGGGTGGTGAGCCGCATGCTTGTAGTGTGGTGAGGATGAGCGTTGATAGACGATTGATGACGAGGAGTGGCGTAGAGGATGCCCGATAAGCTCGTCTTGCTTAGCCAAAGAATGAGATGTGCGAGCGGACTGGTGTCCTCGATATCGTGCCAACCAACCTTTTTATATTCTGAGCTACTACCAAGGAGGCGGAGTCTGGTGAAGCTGTACGGTCCAGCGCGCACAGCCGCTTGAGACAGAGTTTCGATGTACTTCGTGCATGATGCGATCCCCCCGCCGAGGACATGAGTTCAGCCACATCATGGAGGCATCTACGGCGTTCGAGACGGCATGTGGATCAAATTTCGCCCGTTGTTGCGCCGAGGAAGTGATTGTGGCGTGCCCGCCTCTCGCCTGGGGGTATCTTATGGGGTTCTCCTCTTGTAATTACACATTATCGAAAAGTCATGATCCGAGCGCAGAGTGATCCTATCGAACCGCCCAATTCCCGGATCCATGATGGAAATCAATCGATAAATAGTAACCGGACGTGAGCGGCCGCCTCTGACTAATCACCCTACAACTTGCGCCAGTGGGGAAGTGGGCGACACCGTAGTTGAGAATGGGGACGGGTGGAACACAACGTCTAATTGAACAGTAAAAAGTTGCCATCAGCGTGTAGTAAAAGGGTTTCGGAGCGGATTCCAGGCAGTGTCACGACAATAAGGTAGCTGCAGCGCACAGCCCTACAAGTCGCTAGCTGGCTAACCCTCCCGGCGGCGACCTGTGCACTCCGCAGCCCCCAGGGAGTTACCGAATGCGGCTGATTGACTGCGC
>JBBPMG010000930.1:0-11305 GCA_038090195.1 Boletellus deceptivus | reverse complement strand
ATCTCGTCTTGCGGGAGAAAATCATCCAATCCACCTCCTCCAACTCGTTCGTTATGGACGTGCTTGCAGTGTTGGCCAAAGACAAATCCCTCATTCCACGCGTCCACCCCACCGATTGGCACTATGACGAGGGGTTGCTCTATTATCAAGGACATCTCTATATCCCGGAACCAGCCCGACAGGATCTTGTGCACTCGATCCATACTTCCAGTGCAGGGGGGCATGCCGGCTTCTTCCAGCTTTTACACCTGTTGCAGTGTGACTATTGGTGGCTGGGACTCTCCAGCTTCGTGCGAAAATACATCTCCAGTTGCGCCGTCTGTCAGGCTTCGAAAGTTCTCACACACCCAACTGTTCCCCCGGCAAACCCCATTGCCAGCACCACCACTTGCCCATTTCAGTCAGTGTCTGTCGATCTCATTACCGATCTCCCCCTATCTGCCGGATTTGACTCCATCATGGTCGTGGTCGACCATGGCCTTACAAAGGGGGTAATTTTCACCCTGTGTACCAAAAACATCAATTCAAAGGGCATAGCCTCACTCTTTTTCCAGAAAGTCTTTCCCCGATTTGGCCTACACGACAAATGCATCTCCAATCATGGACCCCAATTTGCCTCCACTTTTGCCAAAGAGCTCGCCAGATTGCTCGAATATGATGTTGCTCTTTCCACCGCTTACCACCCACAAACTGATGGAGAAACTGAGTGCGTAAACCAAGAGCTTGAAACCTATCTTCACATTTTCTGTCAAGGTAACCCCCACGTCTGGTCCGAACTTCTCCCCATGGCCGAATTCTCTCACAACTCTGTTGCGCATTCCGTCACCAAGCAGACCCCATTCTCTCTCATGATGGGACATGAACCCCGTGCTTACCCATCTCTCAGAAAAACCTTGCTCCCCGCTCTGGAAGAATGACTCGCTCTACTAAAAAGAGCCTGGGAAGAGGTGCAGCACACCCATCACGTAGCTAGGCAACAGATGGCGGCGCGGATCTGATCAAAATTCAAGTCCTGGAAGGTTGGCAATAAGGTCTGGTTAGACAACAGGAATCTCCAAATGAGGTATGCCTCTCGCAAACTAGCCCCCCGACGAGAGGGCCTGTTTGAAATAGAAAGGGTAATATCACCCGTGGTCTACCAATTGCAGCTTCCTCCCACCTGGAAGGTACACCCTGTGTTCCACACCTCCCTACTTTCTCCATATCGAGAGACTGCGGAGCACGGCCCCAATTTCATCAATCCGCCACCCGATGTCATCGCAGGAGAAGACCAGTATGAAGTCCAACAAATCCTAAGTCATCGAGGCACCGCAGGCCGAAGGCAGTACCTAGTTTCCTGGAAGGGATATTCCACAGCAGAGAACACCTGGGAACCAGAACGAAACCTAATCGGGGCACAACAACTACTAAATGCATATAAAGCAGCCCGTCCCAAGGAATTCCCCCCAACCAGCCGACGAAGACACCTCACCTAAGGAGAACCGACCCCTATGATACAAATAGTTACCATGTTCTCTTTCCCTACTCTTCCAACCCCTGCCTACGTTCTGCTTTCCCTTTATTTTGCCTTCATTTTCTTTCCTCTTTTTCTTTTGGGCCTCTGTGTCTGGGACTCCCACAGGCACATCATCAGCCTTAGGAATGACGTACGATATGCCGTCACCGTCTCCGCCCTGCCACAACCAGCTCCTTCCACCGATCACGACCTCCCTGACCCTACTCAGCCACTGGAGTTACCCCGAGCCACGTGGACTTGGGGTTTCTCGGTGACATTTCCTGGGGAGGATACCACCAATGGGGGCTGGACCGGCAATGCCAATCCAGGGTGGTGAGTTCGAAGACGCAGCCCACGCTTATCAAGAACTATTCATTTCTTGTCCAAACCACTATTTTGAAACTTCATTCGCCTCCACTAGAGCAGGCACCTTATATTTCATTCCATTTCGTCTTCGTCCTTCCCAATTGACTTTTCAGAATAGTCCTTATATCCCTACCTTTACCCCCACTGCCAGACCCAGAATCTAAAATGGCAGATCCAGTAGTTCCCCCATCCTTAGAAGATCGTCCCTTGCTTCACCTAGATCGTCTCACAGATTCCCATGTGATGGGATTCATTTTCAACCTTCTGGATTCTCCCGACGCTGTATTTGCCTTGGAACAAGTCATCCGCCGGGAGAACGACACTTTTCTTCCTTTACTACTTCGACTCTATTCATTTTATATCCATTCTCGCCGGCTTACTGTGGATCTATTAGTGTCCTCTCGTATAATCGAGGAACTAGGGCTACCCCATCGGATTTCTACCGCAAACAGTCTTCATCACTTGGGAAGAGCACGCACCACTCTCTTTGAGTTATTTGAGGCCGCAGGTTTAATACCACTTATCTACCGACTGCCCAAGGATGTCTACCTCCCTATTCTTAGAATTCGTCTGGCTCTCCTCTCAGACGACGAATACCAAGAGTACTACTGGAGAGACCCCCCCAGTGGTGAGGTGGACCAGGCCGGACACTCCAGACTCGGCTCCCCAGTTCCTAGCCTACCACACTTGGTATCACTGCAACCCATACCCATTCCACCACCTGCAGTCAACTTTGCCACTCTCCTCCCGACCACTCTGCTGCCCAACCCTGATTCCGCAGCACAGATACCTCCCCGACCACGCTGAAGCAGATCTACCTGCGCCCGAGCTCTTAGAGCCCAATTGGAACAGACCTCAGACACAGGTACGCCGGACGGGACCAGTGAGGACAACTCGCCAATGATCACCCTGGTGCGCAGGTGGAAGGCAGCGTGCCACTGATGTGGATCACTCAACCACTATAGGATTGACTGCATCTACTACTCTTGCCCCTTCTGCCACACCTCTACTCCGGGACATCCACAATATGCTTGCCCCCTCCGTCTTTGCACCACCTGTGGAACCACAGGACATGTGGCCACTGCTTGCACCTGAACCACCCCCTACCATGGAAACCCTGCAGAACCATCCACATCCCACTGAGAGACATCAGCCTCCTCATCTGTCTCCTCTCAGGATTTCTGAGACGGTGTCTCAGAGCTACACCGGGGGTAATGTTACGGTACATTATGGGCTGGCTCAATCCATGGCCACGTTCTCCAGCTCTTCCGTCGAAGGAATCTTTCCATCGGGGTACGCAGACGACTCCCTCCCTTCCAGAAATCCTTTAGACGTGGTAATCCCCCTCAATGAGAAAACTCTGCTGCTATACCTTGATCTGTTGTCCATCCTGTGAGCTTGCCTTCCTTATCTGTACTTTTATGATTACACTTCCGCATCTGGACATTACTACTCCCACGGCGTGTCTCTCATCACGCCACGTTTCCCCAACTACCATATCGAGTAACTCCAACTACTATAGGTGGTACTACCACATCCAGTTGGTACAGCAATGCTCAAGTATTTATACGAAGACCATGTACAGTACTTTTCCCCAGCTAGTTCTACGCAATCTACATGTAGTTGCTGGCCATCCACGAGTCCCTTCACCAAGGGATAGTGAGACCTGGAATTCTATTAGTCTCGCACTACTATTGAAGCGTGCTCGACAGCTAGGAACTACACGTATGCGTAAC
Organism: Boletellus deceptivus; assembly: GCA_038090195.1. Taxonomy (NCBI): domain Eukaryota; kingdom Fungi; phylum Basidiomycota; class Agaricomycetes; order Boletales; family Boletaceae; genus Boletellus; species Boletellus deceptivus. The sequence goes on along the minus strand of JBBPMG010000930.1, from coordinate 7,708 downwards.
AGATACTGGGGTATGCCTGTGAAGCAGACACCTGGCTTGAGTATGGCCAGGTGTGAAGTGAAGACAATAGGAGCAACAATATAGGGTGCATTGAATATGAATATGACCGAGACACCTGCATTCGAAACATGCCTGATTATAACAATGATGATTGGGTGGTAGAGGTTCAGTAGGCCAGTCTAATCATTCCATCCAATCTATGGCTTCTTCTTCTTCAGTGTTTACCAGAGACGATGAGGGAGATGGGGTGACATCGAAGGTAACATGGTGGGATACAGGGTTAACCACTCCTTCAGGAGTAAGAAGGGTTTCAGTGTGAGACAGGGGGACTGGGTGCACCAGCTCAGCTTGTACTGTGGTTAAGGGAATGGATATGGGGTGAAGGGTAGTGGACAATGCGTCCAACAAATGAGAGGGAGGAGTCAGATTCAGTGGTTGTAGGGTGGCAGCATATGTGTCCACATCCTTCAGCAAGTCATCCATGCCAAGCTGGTATAAGGCAGTAAGGAGGGTGTTGTGTTGGTGAGCCCAATGGAATTTGAGGATTGTGGGAATAGAAATGGGCTGAGTCTGAGAAGAATGAGAATCACATAAATATCCTAAGTGCAAATAGATGGAACTGTTGTCTAAGTAAGCTTTATACAAGGCATCGAAAGGGGAATGAGGCTCAAGGACACAGTCTAGGATGGTAGCAAGCTGGGAATCTTGAACCACTAGGGACATGAGTAGACAGGTGTCTTCGTCAGCGTTGTTGTAAGTGCGGAGATGGATAGCATATGTAGGGCAAGAGAAAGGAAGAGGCAAAGGCAGAGAAGTGGAAACTGCAGGGGAAGAGGAGGAAGGAGCTGGGACATTGGCATTGGAGGACATGGTGGTTAGCAATCAAGAGCAAGATGAGTGGAGTTTAGACTGCAGGGACCTCTTATACTCTTGAAGGGTGGCTTGTGCGTGAGAGAACTCACTCTCTGGAAGCCATGTGTCTTCTTTGGCCAAATATCCCTTCTATTGGACCAGATACTTCTGACAGGAAGGGGCTCCATGATGACATATGATCTTTTCAACTTCAAAATGTTCTTTGTCATTGATTAGATCAGGGGGCAGTGCTGGGAAGTTCCATCCATAGATGGGGTTTTTGTGATAAGGTGAAAAAAGGGACATGTGGAACACATTGTGAATTTTCCACGCAGTGGAGATTCAGAGTCTATAGGTGATAGGGGAAAGAACAGCAGTAATAGTGAAGGGTCCTTCTCTCTTGGTGGCAAACTTGGAATTAGGAAGGGAACATTTTAATTCCATCCCTTGAGCTATACCTTATCACCGACTTTAAATGGTGTGAAAGCCTTAAAGTTACAGGCTTTCATAGTCTGGTAGGCTAACTTGTGAGCAGTGAGGGCTTCTTCATGTGTGGCAGAGAGGGCCTTAAGGCAGGATTCCATGGCAGGGATGTCAGATTCGGAGATAACTGTGGAGAAGGGACGAGGTTCATATCCCAATATCAGGTAAAATGGAGATTTCCCTGTGACAGAATGGGGGTGGTGATTGTGAGTGAATTCGGTGAGGGTGATATACTCTGCCCAAGCCAAGGGGTTACCATTACAAAAGATTTGGAGATATGTTTCTATCTCCTGATTTACTCGCTCGGTTTCTCCATCTGTTTGCAGGTGGTAAGCAGTGGAGAGGGATAGTTTGTAACCAAGGAGTTTTCCAAGTTCCTTTGCAAAGGAAGATGTGAACCGAGGTCTGTGGTCAGAGATTACTTTGTCATAGAGACTGAATCTTTTGTAAATGGTTTCATGGAAGAGTGTGGCAATATTGGCGGCAGTGGCAGATTTCTTGGTGGGGTAGAGAATTACCCCCCTACTAAGGCCATGGTTGACCATGACCAGCAGAGAATCAAAACTGGAAGAAGTGGGGAGATTGGTAATTAAGTCACAGGAAATCTGTTGGAAAGGACAGGAGGCAATGGAATGGATGGGAGATAACAGGGGGTGAGTGGGGTGCATGTTAACCTTGTATTGCTGACAAATGGCACAGCCAGCAGCATATTGGCGAACAAAGGACGCAAGCCCCAGCCACCAGAATTCAGCTGCGACAAGCTAACAGGTTTTGAGAATTCCAGGATGTCTGGCAGTGGGGTGATTGTGGTGCTGTGCGACAATTGAGCGGTGGAGATTGGTGTTGGTGGGAACATATACCTAGTTTTGATATGTAAGGATGCCCATGTTGAATTTCCAGTCAGATAAGCAGGACTGGAACCAAGCAAGAAGTTCACTGGGGAGAGTGTGGAGAGCATCAAGGACAAGGGGATCTGTGGAGGAAGAGGAGGCGATTTTATTGGAGAGTTCTTTGTCAACAAGGTTAACAAAGAGAGAGTTGGGGAGGAGAGTGACATCCTCATTGTCAGTGTTGGTGTCAGGGATGTGATTGGGGCAGCAAGAGAGAACATTGGGGGCAGAGAGGTCCTTGCTGGGGACATGAGAGAACTGGAGGTCATACTCCAAGAGGTCAAGAAGCTAACATGCTTGACGACGGCTTAGCTTCTGAGGTTGTTGGAAATATGTTAAATTCTTGTGGTCCGTAAAGACCTGGATGGGATGGAGAGCACTGAGGAGATAATGGCACCATGCTTTGAGAGCTCTCATGACAGCAAGGAGTTCCCAATTGTAGATGTTGTAGTTACACTCAGCTGGACCAAGCGTCTGGGAGAGGTAGGTGCAAGGTTGCCATTCATGGTTGGCATTGCACTGGAGAAGGACTCCTCCAGATGCATATTTGGAGGCATTGGTGGAAATGGTGAAGGGAGCAGAGAGGTCGGGGAGTTGAAGAACTGGTTGGGCAGTAAAGATATCCTTTAGTTCCTCAAAAGTGGCTTGGCAGGTAGAGGTCCAGGCCCAAGGTTGGTTCTTTTTTGTCAGGTCAAGGAGGGGGTGCACAATGTCAGAATAATGTGGAACAAAGCGGCAGTAGAAATTGGCAAAGTTGAGGAAAGATTGGACATTGTGGACCTTGGTGGGAATTGGTCAGTCTTTGAGATCAGCAACCTTGGTAGGATCCATGGCTAGAGATCCCGGCTTGATGATGAGCCCAAGGTAGTCTACCTTCTTAATGTGGAAGGTGCACTTTTTGAGCTTGAGGTACAGGTCAAGTTCCTTCATCCGCTGAAGAACCTGTCATACTTGTTCTTGGTGGACAACTGGATCATTGTCAGAGTATATAAGGAGGTCATCCATATAGATGATAAGCCATCCTTCAGCAATCATATCACTAAAGGAGTTGATCATGAATCGCTGGAACATGGGGGGAGAATTGGTCATGCCGAAGAACATGACCATTGGTTCAAAAAGTCCGTGATGAGTGATAAACACGGCCTTCCATTGATCACCTTCCTTGATGTGGACATTGTTATACCTCCATCGGACGTCAAACTTGGTGAACAGTTTGGCATCCTTGAGCTTGTTGATCAGCTCAGAGATTAAGGAGAGAGGGTACGCATCTCGAACAGTATGTTCGTTCAGGTATCGATAGTCCTGGCAGGGGCAGAAACCTCCATCCTTCTTTTTGATGAAGAAGAACAGGGATGCTTGAGGGGATTTGGAAGGCCAGATCTTTCCAGATGTGAGATTCTCATTGATGAAGGTGTCGGCAGCCTTCTTCTCTTCAGAAGATAGCAGGTAGAGTTTACCAACCTTAGGAACAAAGGATTCCTTAAGATTGATAGCATGGTCATATGGTCAAGATGGGGAAACATGGTTGGTAGCCTCCTTACTGAAGACAGAGGTGAAGTTGGAGTATTCAGAGGGAAGGGTTTTCTTTGGTTTGGTGAGCTCAGCTTGGATAGCTAGCTCGGTAGACAGGGTGATCTTTTGTATTTGGGCCATTGTTTCAGCATTGGCGAAGCGTGACCTGAATCTTTGGATACAGTAAATCTTGGCACAATGGTGGGCTCGTACCATGAATGTTTCCTCATCCTTGGTTTGGCAATATTGGTGAAACTCAGAAAGTTCCTTGGATTCTAGTGCTATCTCGTTGGGGAGATTTCTACAAGGGGAAGAAGTTGGAGAAGGATAGGAGGTTTTGGTGAGAAATACCATCTGTTCGTTGCGTTGTGTCTTCTTGAGAAGGGAAGACTTGTCTTTGGTCAGGGGAATAAGAACTTGACCAGCTGCCCAGTCGACAGTGGGTTCAGTGGCCTGGAGCCAGGGAAAGCCAAGGATAACGTTTTCTTTACCTCCATTGATGACATAGAAGGCGATTCATTGGATGACTCCTCTGATCTGTGTGAAAAGTACCACCTCAAAGTGGCAGGTCATGTTTAGGGAGGTGTCAGCATTTTGGATAGCGAAGGGTTTTGTGATGGGGGTAATGGGAATGTCATGTTGTTTTACGAAGTCCCAGTCAATGCAATTGATCTGGGCTCCAGAATTGAGGATGGTGGTGGTGTCGACGGCTTTCAGTGTGAACGGAGAAATGATCAATTTGACAGGTAGGTACAAAGAGTTCCATTTCTTCAGCACACTACTTTTGGAGGATATTGGCATCGACACAGTCCTCCGTACTAAAAATCCTTTTCAAAAGCTTCTTCTCCCAGCCTCCGGATTGTTTTGTCATCATAGACCTCTTCCAGGACTCCTGACCCTTCAACTACAGCCACTTTTGGAGCACAGAAGGGATTGGTGGTGTGCTGAGGAGAGGAGTTTTGGGGACACTCTTGTGCCATATGGCCTAATTGGCGACATCTGAAGCATTGCCCTTCTTTTCTATATTGGTCTCATTCTTTGTCCATGAGATGAGTAAGACGGTCTACGTCCATGGCATTTGGGTTGCAGGTAGGGGTCAATGTAAACTTCGGGGTGACAGTGGGGGTAAAGACTGCATGGGTCCTCATACTGTGTTGCTTGGCCACGGCTGTGGCGAAGTGTTTTTGAGAATAGAACTGGTCAATTTTCTTATACCAGTTTTTGGGGGTGGTGGGAATGGTGTCCAGACCATAGATGCAGTCGGAAAGCCAGGGAGGGATGCTGGCACAGAGGTAATGGATGATGGTGACAGCATTAGCAGTGTTGTCAAGCTTGGCCTCAATGACTTTAAGCTTGAACTCAGTGAGATATTTGGGGAGATAATCGTCCAAGCAGACACGAGTGTTGGTGAGCCAGGTAGTGGCCTCTGCCTCAGCCTGGGTGTTGAGGAACGTCCTATTGAAATCTGAGATGAAGTCTTTGTAGGCACTGAAGGATCTGGCATTCAGGGCAGTTCTGGTACAGACAGCTGCCCAACTCTTGGCAGTGTCTTCAGTCATGAAAGAAAGGACGAATCCAATCTTTTTGTCATCAGTGTTATAGAGGTCCTGGTTGATAAGCAGATACATTCTGACTGAATTAAGCCAGAACTCAGCAGTGGTGGGAGAGCCATTGTAGGATTTCAAGGTGTTCAACAGAAGCTCCATGGGCTTGGTTGTCATGGTGGTTGATGGTGGGGGTACAGGAGTAATTGGTGTTCACTGTGGGAACGGGGAACGGTGTTGGGGAACGTTCAGCTGTAAAGAAAGCTGCTGGGCAAGGGTGGAGACATCAGAGGATTCAGGAGTGATGGGGATAGATGGGAGGTTCAGGGATTTGAGAGGGTCAAGGTCTTCCTGAGGAGTGGAGGCTTGCTCAGGCTCAGAGTCTGAAGGTTCTGGGGGAGGTGCATGCCAGTGGTGATGACCGTGATGAGCGAAGGGGTTTCAGGGATTGATGGTGATGAGGTGGGGTTGGCTCTGCTGAAAAGCAGGCCAGGAGAGAAGCTAGTCTTTTGTTACACTTGGCGTGGGTAGTGACAAGCACAGACTCAAGAGCTTCAACAGTGGGTCGGTGAGTCGGTGTTTCTGAGTATTGACAACATAGTCAGTCAAACAGGTTCAGGGTAAGGCTGAAAGGGAGAGGGCTTAGCTACTCCTCAAGGGTGTGGTGTACCGATGGCGCTAGGGAGCCAATCAGGTCAAGGTGACAAGGGTGACCGAATGAGGGCAAGGTTGAGTAAGGTTCAATGGAATGAAGCTAAGATTTGAGTAAGACTAGCTTAGAATACATGGTACGAAAAGCAAGGTCTTATATACTTGAGGGCATCACACATGGACCAAGCTATATGTAAGAAAAAAAAGAAAATTGTACAATGAAGAAAATCAAGAAAGGGAATTGGAGTCTGAGCTCAATCAGGCGTATTGTACATATGATGATGAAGTAAGATGGAGATGAAAGGAAGTCCAAGTTGGATTGGACAAGGCATAAGCGACTATGACGAATGTTCCATAGGATCAGATGTACATGTACTCAAGAAGAATAAGCATCCAGTTGGGCAGACGTGAACAGCATCTATCGTAGAAGCAAGGAAAAAGTAGTAGTGTCCTCGAGCATAGTAGGTGAAATTTAACAGCTATGTGTTTCCATCAGAAACAGAAACATAGGCCTTCTTTGTTACATCTGTTGAGAAAGACTAGAAAAAGGCCTAGCATATGCCTAGTTCATATAATGGACTGGACATATTGTAAGTAACTAGTCAAGTATCAACTGTATCAAGTTTCGGAACTTCCAGAACAACCAGAACAACTGAAACAACCAGAACATCCTACTACAATTATGCTAATACCATTAGGATGAGTGTGGCTTATGCATAATCTATCAATAGGCTATACAACCTTATGGACTTGAGTCATTGTGACTTGATATGACTCAGACAGATTCATATCCAAGTCATATTGAGTCACAATAAGTCACAATGAGTCACAATGACTCATTCTATAATCATTGATATTGTGAGTCAGAGTGACTCATACTGAGTCATGATGAGATCACATGCTTCAAATATGAGTCACTGGGAGTCAGGATGACTCCAGACGACTCATCTTTAGATTTATACTTAGACTCCTAACTAGTATAAAAGCAGCATGTAATGTACTCAATGCTGTAACAAATCCATAACCATTTACCCTGGTTTCATTTTGCTCTTACCTCACCTGAGGCTATTGCTGTTATGCTTGGTGCAGGTAGCGATGAGCATAGACTCGGAAGCTTCAACAGTGGATCGGTGGGTCAAGGGTTCCGTGTATCGGCAATGTAGTTAGTCAAACGGGTTCAGGGTAAGGCCGCAAGGGAGAGGGCTTAGCTACTCCTCAAGGGTTCAGTGTACTGACAGCGCTAGGGAGCCGGCCGGGTCAATGTGACAAGGGTGACCAAGCAAGAGCAAGGTCGAGCGAAGTTCGATGTGAATGAAGCTAAGATTTGAGTAGGACTAGCTTAGAGTACATGGTATGGAAAGCGAGGTCTTATATACTCGTAAGTAATGCACATGGACCAAACGGTGTGCAGAAGGAAAATGGAAATCATACAACAAAAGAAAATCAGAAAAGGAAATCGGAGTCCGAGCCCGATTGGGCCTAATGTATACAAGATGACGAAGTGAAGCAGAAATGAAAAGAGGAGTCCGAGTTGGATCGGACAAGCATAAGCAAGTATGATGAATGTTCCATAGGATTGGATATACATACACATACGAAAGAAAAGTAAGCATCCGGTTGGGCGGATGCGGCAGCGTCTATCATGAGAAGAAGGAAAAAGAAATAGTGTCCATTGAGTGTACTGGGCGAAACATAACAATTGCCCCACATTAAACTCTATTCTATTGTAACCACAGTATCCATACTTGGGTACTGATACTCCACCAAGACTAAACT
>JBBPMG010000929.1:0-11311 GCA_038090195.1 Boletellus deceptivus | reverse complement strand
AAAAACAGTCACTATACTATACAAGTAGATTGAAACCGATAAGTCATCTTTAAAGACTCCCTTAAGAGTGCTTTGCCCAACAAATAGCATACTCCTCGAACTGGCGAACCTGCGTCAGACAACCAGCAAAGGTACTGACATGCGATACCCGAAGAAGTGGCATCATGTCGAAGTCTCCTGAAACATTTGACTGTAACAAATCTTCTCGAGCTTGCACGACCAACCGAGCTGCGCGTGGTGACCCTGCACATAAAGGGTGATTCCATTTTCAAAGGAGTGGTGTGAGATCTGTATGACGTCCTGATGAAAGATGACATTCAGTATCCTCGCGAGAGAGGGGAAGTGCAACAGACCAAATTTATGCTGGATGACGGCAACATCAGATCCGTCCATCAGTTTCCGGGTAGCATTGCGCGAACAACCCCAACATCTTGTGCTCGTGAGCGTGAGATAAAGATGCAGACTGCTGGCGTGCAGTTTCCCCATCGGCGATGAAAGCGTTCTCATCGATCAGCATGATTTCCTGTTTCCTTGCCGGACACAACCTTCGCCCAGTCTCCCCGCCGTCGAGCACTCTGTCCTGGAGTGACTGACATAGAAGCTCATCCCGTCTTCAAGTCGCTCCCCGCTGATGACTATCGTGGTGGATAAAAGTGGACGACACACTTCCCTGTCCAGGCTATGGGTAACACACTGTGACGTCAGAGAAGTAAATTAGACTGATTGGATCTGGCACATACGAGCAATTGCAGCATACACGGTCTCTCCGCTTTCCTTGAACACCTAGTGTTCCATCGCGATGAGTCTTCGAGACGAGCTGCGCCCGGACAGGTCGAGCGGATGAGGCAGACTGGACATGCTGGTTCAACCGTGCCGTTCCACGGCGCGAAAATCGGAGAATAATTTTCGTTCTGACTGGGCCCTAGTGACCTTGTAAATTAGGTGCGTCCCCGTCACCTTGCAATCCCCTGGAACCCATTCGCAATGAATAACCCCCGCAAAGGCGAGAGCACTATTGGTTGAATTTGGTTCCCCTCCCTGCTGTCTTGTGCCTCCCCTTCCGGTATCTTCTCTATATACAGACAATGGGCTTTCAAGGTTGCCGCATTGGACGAGGCTGGTAGTTCGTTGTTGTACGGGAAGGCTCTGAAATGGCTATCGGAAATCTGAGCGAGGCTTCATCGTAGGAGCTGCGCCTGCCGATACATGCGAGTGGAGTTAAGGCTCGTACCACTCCATGACGCTCATTGATTCTGCTAACGTTTCGCCGCTACATTCGACTGTTGCTTATCTGTCCGATAGTATCGTCATCGACAAGATCCCATGTGCAGGATTGACGAAGACCAAATCTGCATGGTGCTTGAGCCAGAGGTTGACGCCAAAGGTTGTTGAATATGAGTAGCCAGATGTCGAGACAAGCAGTTCTTCCGAGAGGAAATCGCAGTCGATTCGTCTCCTTGACTCGGACTGTGGGCTTCCGGTTGCTCTGTCGATTTGTGGGCCTCCATATTCTTTCTCTTTCTCACAAGGCTCATTGTGCTGCACGTTTTATATTCCTCGTCAGGAGTGAGCTTGATGTCTGATTCGCTGAATACTGTGTCTCTCTCTTGTAACGTCTCCGTTTTATTTCCCCTTGCTCAGCTATGGGTTCCACTCTGATTCACAGATAACATGAGGATAAGCCTAGAACAAATTTCTACCTTTAAATAGTCACTCGGCGTGCCTTGTTTTGCCTCACACGCCGAGGTCTTGACTCGGGCTCGTCACGATATGTAGCGTATGTATTAGTCCAAGCAACGAAGAACGCTTATTTCTTGGTACTCCTGACGTGTCATCGTGCCGCGGTACGAACGTGCTCCGCAAATTCGCAATATTGTGTCCCACTATCTCTTTGTGCGTCGTCCAACTTCTTCAGTCTATCGTCTTCATAAGCGAGTACTTACTCGAGTGCCTCATGAGCAGATTTCCATCCAAATCTCGTAGCAGGCGGATGCTTGCCCGACTGCGTCACCACAATAAAGCAATGTACGCGTTGGAACCAGAAGGGGAAGTTTCAGCATCTATAGTCGTATGAGAGATGGCTTGGCCCTGAAGACAACATTCCGTGAAAGCATAGGCTGGAGTTAGTGGAACCTGCGACACCAAAGCTGTCTTCCCATTTCCGACAATACTTGAAATCGACTGTGCCAGCGGCACGAGCGGGATTACATTCCGTTCCAGGCCCTCCAGCCGCGCCACTTTTCTTGATGAGGACGCAGGCGGCTGGAAGGGTCGACGTTGGCAGGAAATACGATTCGCGATCGTCTAAATCGATCTTGACGACCTCGCCTCTCGCTCCGTCCGTAATGTCGAGATCTTTCTCGATGTTGAAAGTCTACGACCTTCATGCTTACCGACAGCAGGGTCGAGTCCGGAAGTCCTCTATGTTCGTCTGGCATTGAAGCGCACCCCATCCTTGTCGTTGCCTTGGCGATACGCATTCTGATATTGAATAGTCGGCCTCCGATCGTATGGTACGCAGGGCAGACCAGCAATTGATCGCCGCTATGTCGACAACGTTCGTAAGCTATCGCTGCGTTCCAGTGGCGACGAATAGAGTGTCGAGGTGCGATGAGAACTACCCGACTCTAGGAATCCGTCCTGAAATTGAAATTGGTTGGAGGGGAATCTGGACTCGTGATGATGAGCTTCTCGTCCTTGTAACCGTACCTACAAGTAGCACCGTTGGGATATAAATCCTCGATCCACGTGTCGCAATGATCTATCTACATTGCACGAAAACTCCGGCGCCATGGGAGGGTAAATGGTTCCTGCCGAGACTCATCGGGCGTATGTACATTTGGTAGGAAAAGCGGGAGGTTGTCACGTGGCATTGAACCTGCGGTACAAATAGGGGCAAACACGCTCTACTTCCGGAAGTCATCGAATTCGGAAGAACTGCCTAATTTCCCACCCCGGGTGGACGCCTAGGCAAGAGAAAGGCCAAGGACGACAGCATTCCGCCCGCGCCGGTGTACGTTGCTTGGCCTGACTGGCGAGAGTCCGAGGCCTTGGTCGCTGGTCAGTGAACGCGCTCGCAATGTCCGCTTTCGGCATTCTCCAAAATTAACGTGGATGCTGATGAAGGCCCGAACCGCCCGGCTTTCCATAGGAAGATCTGGACTCCCAGATGGCGTCCAAACTGGATCCCGTATTTGCACCGTGTACAGGCGCAGTCCATGCCGTTTCTCCTCGTCACTCGCAACAACAATAACAGGTAGCGCCCATCGCGACAAGCAACGATCAGTCATAGCACCCATAACTTATCTTTATCCCAGGTAGGCATCCCCTATAAACATGTCGAAAGCTATCGGTATCGATCTGGGTACAACCTACTCGTGAGCGTGTTCCTCCGTACGGGCCTCGCATGTGCTCAAATCAATTCCCAGTTGTGTTGGCGTCTGGCAAAATGAGCGTGTTGAAATCATCGCTAATGACCATGGTAACCGGACGACGCCTTCCTACGTCTCTTTCTCCGACAGTGGGTGTCTGGTTGGCGATGCCGCAAGGAATCGCGCGGCCAAGAACCCTTACAGCACGTTAATCCGCCTCGATCTTTTGTTTTTCCTTGTGTCGTTCACACACCTTTCACAGCGTGTTTAATGTCAAGCGTCTCGTCGCTCGCAAGTATGATGATCTTGAAGTGCAGTCCGATATCAAGTACTACCCGTTCAAGGTGTTCAACAAGTCTGGAAAGCCATACATATCCGTTCGATGCTGTGACGAACAGAAGGAGTTCGTGAGTACTTGGGTCACCAATAGTCCTTGTCTCCTGACTATGGCCCAGTCTCCGGAAGAAATCACCTCCATGATCCTCTTTAAGATGAAGGCAACTGCTGAATCACATCTGGGTTACACTGTCACAGACGCTGTTGTTTCTGTCCCCGCTTATTACAACCACTCTCAACGCCAAGTGATCAAGGATGCTGCTACCGTCGCTGGTCTAAACGTCCACCGTGTCATCAATGGGCCTACTGCCGCTGCCATTGCCTATGGCTTCGACAAGCGGGTTTTGGGAGAACGCAACGTTTTGATCTTTGGTCTTGGTGGAGGAACCCTCGACGTCTCCCTTCTCACCATCGAAGAGGGTATCTTTGAAGTCAGGGCTACTGCCGGTGACACTCACTTGGGAGGCGAGGACTTTGACAATCGTCTTGTCGATCATTTTGTTCAGGAATTCAAGCGCAAGAATAGGAAGGGCAAGTGTACATGTTCGCTCTCTCTTTTTGTGACGTTGAATTTCCTGCAGATATCTCTTCCAGCCCTCGTGCCATTCATCGTCTCCGCAGGGCGTGCGAATATGCCAAGCGCGTACTTTCCTCTGCCACTCAAACGTCCATTGAAATTGATTCTCTTTTCGAGGGTATCGATTTCTACACCTCCATCACACGCGCTCGTTTCGAGGAGCTGTGCCAGGATTTGTTCCGTAGCACCCTGGAGCCCATCGAAAAGGTCCTTCGTGACTCTAAGATCGACAAGGAAAGCGTCCACGAGGTCGTTCTGGTCGGCGGTTCCACTCGTATCCCCCGCATTGCAAAGCTTGTCTCCGATTTCTTCGATGGCAAAAAACTGAACAAGAGTATCAACCCTGATGAGGCCGTTGCATACGGTGCTGCTGTTCAGGCCGCTATCTTCTCTGGCGATACATCCGAAAAGACCCAAGACCTCCTGCTTCTCGACGTCACCCCGTCGTCTCTGGGCATCGAGACTGCTGGAGGTGTAATGACGGCTCTCATCAAGCGCAATACCACTGTTCCTATGAAGAAGTCGGAGACCTTCTCGACATACTTAGATAACCGAATTGGTGTCTTAATTCAAGTGTACGAGGGCGAGCGTGCACGCACAAAGGACAACAATCTACTCGGCAAGTTTGAGCTGTCTGGTATCCCTCCAGCTCCTCGTGGTGCTTTTGAAATCGAGGTTACATTCGACATCGACGCGAATGATGTTTTGATCGTCTCTGCGGTCAATAAGATTACTGGCAAATCGAATCGCCTCACCATCACCAATGACACGGGCCGCCTGTCCAAAGAGGCAGTGGAGCGTATGATCAGCGACGCTGAGAAGCACAAAAGTAAGTTTTCAGTCGGATCACTTGCGGCTCGTTGTTGACGCTGCATTTTTGCTTGCAGCTGAGGACGAGGTCTCTGCTGCTGGTATTCAAGCGAAGAACTGTCTCGAGTCTTACGTGTACAACCTCCGTAACTCGATCAACAATGAGACACTCGCTAGCGAGCTTAGCGCTGTTTCTAGGGCAAAACTTGAGTCTGCTATCAATGATGTGATCTTGTGGCTAGATACCTCACCAGAGGCTTCGAAAGATGAGTATGAGGAAAGGCAGGAGGAGCTTGAGAGTGTTGTCCATCTGATCATGCCACACGGTGGGTCGCTGCAAGTGGCGCCGGCAGTTCCCTGGGTGGTGCGCCAGGGGGCTTCCCCGGGCGCTTCTGAAGATGGCGCAGGTGGAGGTCGATGGAGGCGCTGACTTGTGGTTGCATCGTGGTTCTGTGCATCATGCGGTCACGTCACGGTGGTACTCCAACTCATAGCTCCCGCAGTAGCTTGTATGTCACACGGCACATCTTGGTATGATTTTCTTTCCAATCTTGATCGTACCAGCGTGGTCATGCACTCCGCATCTTGCAGTCAAGTTGGATACTGTTGTTGTGCCTTGCCCAAGCCACACCCACTGTGTGCAGGGTGACAGGCGGCACATACTTTTCCATTGATTCGCATGCATGCATTAGTCGAGCAAGTGGCTGGACCCACCATGCAGTCTTGAATGTAGTAGTGCATCCTCGGATGTTTCGGTCTGAACTCAAATGATCACGCTCCACAACCGTTATGTGAAAGCAGACAGATCTCTCTCGCAGAAGAGTGGTTCAAATTTACCGTGCTGTTGTCCAAGGACTCCCCACATCAGATTCTTCACTCCCTCGCCTTTCCTACCTACCACCCGTGGACCAAGAATGACTTGGTCGGGAACCCGCTTGGGTCGCTGGGGAGTGACGATGCCATACGCAACAAGCGACGCAGAAAACATGGCCATGGTGGCGACGAGCGAGCACGAACGGAGCGAGTGGCGTAAGTAAGAAAGGAGAGAGACGCCGCGGGTCGTAGGCGAGGAAGTGACTACGCACGAACAAGACGAGGCGACTGCGAAGGGACGAACCCAAGTCCACTCACAGAGGAGTCTGCTAGCGAAACTTTGTAGCTCGTGAATGCGCAGTGCTGGTCGTCGATTTTTGTGATAGGCGACGGGGACTGGAGGGCGAGTGTGAGTGACGGCTGGAAACGGGCTGACGAGGACTGGAACGGGAGGACGGGGACACGTGTACGTGGACGCGGGGGACGTGGGCGTGGAAAGGACCTGGATGGGAAGGACTGGATGACGATGATGATGAAGCGAGGGCGGGGTGAAGACAGTGGGGGCAAACCTGGGACGCGACGAGCTTAAGGGGGGTGTAGTGTGGCGCACGGCGCGACCTACCATGCAGTAGGTGGTGCGTCTACTGGAAGACCGCATATGCCAGCGCGCTGGGCGGTGAGGTGTGGGGGTGACTGTGTCGTTGACTGCGCTGGGCGTGCGCCCATCGCGGGTCATCGTGAGTCTAGGTCGCCCTCCGAGCACCATTCTTGTCGTGTCAGCACCCTTGTCATCAGAGGATGCGGCAGGTCGTCGACGAGCCAGCGCAGGGACATGAGTCACATTACCGTTGACGAGCAGGTAGATCAAACGAGTCGTCAGGCTCACTAGCGACAGGAGGAGACATGGAGACGGTCCTTGTGAACACACCGACACTGTTGACGTCGGCGTCGTCGCGTTGTCCGAGTCGTCAGCACCAAACTTTTCTTTTCGCTCGCAGGTCGGTACTTGGGTTAGGGTTTAGCTCGGCTTGAGCCGAACTTGAATACCCTTATTAAATAATTATGTAATGCCTATTGGCGATTTTTGCCATCATATCCAAACCCAAACGATGGCTTCCAGTTCCAGGATTGGCGTCATATCGTACCGCGCCCGACGACCAGCCTGCCAACACGTCCGGCTACTGGCGTCTGCACCTGCATCAAAACAACCAGAGCCAGCTGCATCGCTACACACAAGCAAGCAGCAGTCCTGGCTAACGCACAAAGTCAAGGAAAATCCCGTTTTGCACGCCGCCCTCGTCGGACTCGCGCGCTCCCTAGGATATGGCTCGTCCAAACAGCTCGCGAACAGACGCGCGTTACACTTGTACAACGCCCTGTGTGCGACCCGCGCGGACCAAGAAGCTGACTTTTGGAAACGAGGTTCGCCCATTCCCAACCGTTTTCGTTTTGCCGTTTCTCGCTCAAGCCTCCTTTTGCAGACTGTGCGCTCCCTCCCACGTTTCAGTCGTGGTTCACCGTGACGAATCTGCACGTGTGGCTCCTCACCGTCCGTTTGCGCGCGCTGCCTGCACCCCAGGGGCCGAACCACATACAAGGGTTGATTGACCACTTTTTTCAAGACGTCGAGGAGCGCGTCCGTGCGGCGCTTCAGCAGGGCGTCCTCCCGCCTCGTTCGACCTCGGGTTCCTCCCTCGCTTCATCTGCGCTACCCGAAACCGATGGACGCCAATCTGAGCTCGGTAAACACATCTCCCCATATCCAGCCAGCACGTTCTACACGTTTCCTTCCCCGCTACCACCACCCGACACCTTCGCATCCGAGGCTGCGTATGCGAAGGCAGAAAGGAAGGCGCGGGCACCGGAACGGCTGGTGACGAGGCAGATGAAGATCTTCAAGGAACAATGGGCGGGTCTGGGTATGAGCATGGACTTGGGCCTCGTGAGAGGGGACGCAGAGATGGCCGCCGCAGTGTGGCGAAACTTGTTGGGCGGGCGTGGGGCGAGGGGAATTGCGCTCCCAGGAGTGAGTGGAAACCATGATGGGAGCAAGTTCAGGCGCTCGGTGAATCTTGTGGGAGGTCTGGTCGAGAACGTGGAAAAGATCGACGTGGACGCCGAGGAAGCCAAGGACGATCAGAGTGGGGTCCACGATTTTGGAACGAACGAGAGCGATCGGTGAGACTCTCGCTCGCGAGCATCGTTTGGCTACTCACCAACGATAGATATATTGCTTACCCGGAGATCATGGGAAGTCTCGTCACTTACCTCAGACGTGAAGCACAGCGACTCGAGCGGGTTCCCGATGAGGTCGTTCTTGGACCACGGGTGGTAGGTAGGGAAGGCGAGGGAGTGAAAAAATTGATGTGGGGAGACCTTGGACAACGGCATGGTAATTTTTAACCACTCTTCGGCGAGGGAGATCTGTCTTCTTTCACGTAATGAGAGCATGATCATTTGAATTCAGACCGAGACATCCAAGGATGCACTACTACATTCAAGACACTGCATTGTACGTCCAGCCACTTGCTCGACTGATGCATGTAAGTCGATGGAGAAGTGTGTACTGGTGACGCTGGACTGCACATTCTGGGCGACGCCTTCCTGTGTCTCTCTCTGACAGCGAGCGTCAAGTTATTGGCGATGCCGCAAAGCATCAAATAGCCACGAATCCTTTCAGCGCATAAATCCACCTCGATCCTTCGTTCTTCCTCGCGTCATTCGCACACCTTTCTGCCAAGTGTCTCATCGCTCGCAAGTATGACGGCGGTGCAGTCCGATATCAGGCACTTGCCCTTCAAGGTGCTCAACGAGCCTGGAAAGGCGCACATATCCGTCCAATACCGTGACGAACAGGAGTTTGTGAGTACTCGGGTCAGCAAGAGCCATCGTCTCCTGACTGCGGTCCAGTCTTCGAAAGAAATTTCCTGCATGGTCCTCCTGAGGATGAAGAAGACCGCCGAATCATACCTGGGTTACACTGTCACGGACGGTGTTGTTTCGGTCCCCGCTACTCTCAACGCCAAGCAACAAAGGATGCCGCTACCATCGCTGGTCTAAGCGTCCTCCGTGCCATCAATGAACCCACTGCCGCCGACATTGCCTACAGCTTCGACAAGAACGTTTCCGGAGAATGTCACGTTTTGATCTTTGATCTTGGTGGAGGAACTTTTGACATCTCCCTCCTGACTATCGAAGAGGGTATCTTTGAAGTCAAGGCTGTCGCTGGTGACGCTCACCTGGGAGGAAAGGACGTCGACGATCGTTTTGTCGATCATTTTGTTCAGGAATTCAAGTGCTGGAACAAGAAGGGCAAGTGTAGCGTGTTTGCTCTCGCTTTTGATGACGCTGAATTTCCTGCAGATATGTTGTGCCTTGCCGGAGCCGCACCCACCGTGTGCTGGCGGGCGGTACATACTTCTCCATTGACTTACACGCCATGGTGCATCAGTCGAGCAAGTGACTGGACCTACAATGCAGTACCTTGAATGTAGGAGTCGAATGGTCGTCGATCAAGCTTGCTCCCATTCATGAACGAACGCAGATCCCCCCTGTGGAAGAGTGGTTAGAATGTACGTTGCTCTTATCTCGAGATCCGTCACATCAAATTCTTCACTCCCTCCCCTACCTACCATTCGTGGTCCAAGAAAAACTTGGCCGGAAACCGCTCAAGTCGCTGGGGCTGCCCGAGTGGATGTCTGAGGTGACGATGCCATATATCAAAGCCACAAGCGACGCAGACAGTAGGGCCATGATGACGATATACGAGCACGAACAGAGCGAGCGACGTGAGCGCAAAAGGAGAGAGGCGGCGCGGGTTCTAGAGGATCAGGGAAGTGCCTATGCACTAGCACCAATGAGATGGAGCGACGGCGAACGAACCAGCCGAAGTCCACTCGCAGACTCCCTGTCGCGAATGTGCAACGAAGGGACCTCCAGTAACAGACAAGAACATATAAGCCTGAGGAGATAAAAGCGTGCTCGCGCAATGGAATGAATGGGCAGAATCATCCAAGAGACCAATTTCCAGGCTGTGGCACAGGGTTGTTGTCCGAAGCGGCGAGATGCTTGGTCTTTCCCATACTTGTCAAATGTGGAGTGACCCCGTGTCTCTCTTTTGTTCATGAGGCCTAAGTAAGCCATGTGATTCGACACCGCAGTTCTGGCCGGGCATTACATTGTCGTTCCGACGTTGCTCAGCTAGAGCGGCAGATTACATTGGCTTGTGCGGAGCCATTGTTTGAGCTGGCGAACAGGGATGACAGGGTAAGCGCAATGAAAACGAATAAGCTGCCAAGGCACCGCATCTTACATCGAACACCTGGTCCTGAGCAGCAACAAACAGTAGGTGAGGCAAGGAGTAATTGCTAGGAATCCTTATAACGCAACCGAATGCCGACGGCAACGAGGATCTCACATGGCATGAAAGCTCTAAGCGGGATGAATGTTCGCACCTATGGAGAAGCGAGAAACAGAGACACTACCGTGAGGCCCCTCGGAATCGATGGAGAGGCAATTTTTTTCGAGAGAGGAAAGCGCCATGTTTCGATTCCATGCAGAAAAAAAACCCGCACCAGTCCTAGAGCTGTCCTGTAGACAGAGATGTCGCTGTTGATTTCGGTTTAGCGAGACGCCTCCAGAATAAGAAAAGAAGATTTAGTGGCGAGAGATGCAGCAGCAGAGGCGATCGATGCAACGGAAGAATCTAAAAGACATAAATCTATGAAAGACGAGGGGCAGAAATGAAGGAAAATAGTGCTTTTGATCTGTCTCATTCGGAGGTCTTTTGCATCGATACGAATGAGAACGCACGCTGATCAGCGGACCGGCCGGTGGTCCTGACTGGCCTCGACCATCGGCTACCGCCAACCGTTTCACAAATATGATAGGCTACTGATCAGTTCATCAGGAAAGAGGAGGGAGAGGCGGTGCCAACACAGCACAGGTGTGCGCACCTGTCACATGACCACGACGCGTCTCTTCGAAACTCCGCCTGCTCAAAACGGTGGTCAAAGCAATCTCCACTCCACGTTTGTCCACACTGACAAGGACCGGTGAGGGCAACAATCGTGGCTCTCGTGACACTGACAAAGGACACTTCCACAACACAAGCCACCCTCCGAGACGCTAAATACTCGCGCCTGCACCCTAATCTGTTCGTCACATTTCTATCTGTCTCATCCTACCTGTCGCTTATCATGAATCTCACTCACAAGGACGAAGAACGCGCCGAGGCACAGCGTATCCTCTCCGAGCAAGCCCATAACCTACGCCACCGCGTCACCGATTCGACCCCGTCGAAAAGGAAGTACGGCCCAGACTTGGATTTCACCTCAGAGGCGAGGAAGTTCGACGCAGTCCGACACAAACTCGGGAAGGAGATGCAAAATCATTGGGTTGGGGC
>JBBPMG010000928.1:0-11361 GCA_038090195.1 Boletellus deceptivus | reverse complement strand
CGGGAAAGTCTTAAGAAGAAGTATCTTTCCAGGCGCTATACCTCGCATCGCTGCTTGAAGGAAGTTATCAATGATCGACACCATGGGATCATTTCGGGGACTGGGTTCGTAGTCATACACCGCAGACATGGAAACAGAGGCTGCAAATCTATACGAATCCGGTCATCGAAGAGAAAAAACGGGTGATCTCGAACCATCCACTTACGTCTGGAAATGAAAATGATACTCATCAGGATCATCGATCATATTGCAAACCAGCTGCCTGGCCCTCCGAAGCTGCATGGGATGAAAAGCGAGGGCTGCATTGGCACGGAATGTCTGTTGGAAGATCCGTCGGCACAACCTCCAGTAGTCGCCATATGGATAAAATGCCAAGTTAAAACCGTGTCCGTAGCTAGGCATGAATCAGTGGCCAGTCACTCATCCTGGGGGCACGAAAAAGGCCTACGGGATAACTGTAGGAATGAAGGGGCGATCAGAATATATCCGCGATCGTGTCTCCAATAGTTCGGTGGCGACCAAAGGTGAGTTGAGGACAATGACGTCGGTGTCCAACATTCGAAGGTATATGATATGACCTGGCCAGAGCCCTCAGACCTGCACACCGGCACTCTGGACTCTGCTTACCATACTTTGCACGCCATTCTGTGAACGTTAACCATGGCGCCTGGGAATCAACAGAGAGCGCGCTCCCCACAAGCGGGAGTGGGGTAGGACCGGGAGGAAGAGGATGTCCTTTCCTTTCGACGCGATGCTGAAAGAGCCGCCAAACTAGGTCCACGGCGACGACTATGAGCAGTACTAGCACCGCCAGAAAGGTAGTCGAAGCAAACCATCCCATTGTTGCTGCGGAGACGCACGCCAAGGGCAAGGAGGGGATATTTCCTGTTCAGTCCAGAGGCACTGTTTATATCTATCAGGACCACGTTGGGGGATTCAGGGTGCCCGTTAAGAGGAAATGGGTGTGAGAAAAAAGTGGTTTTTGGGCCGTCCACTTGCAGGTCGCGTTACACGGTAGCGCTATGGTTGGCACAAATAGTCGCTCACCTCCATCCCCATGATCACCTAAACTCCCTGAAACCCGAACCTGGCGGAGTCAATGCTCCTCAGACCCAAGATCAGATATGACCGTCTTCTGATAGGAAACAATTGGTTCCGTGAAAGGCTGTATGCCCATCTCCGTGGGACCGTCTCCATCGCAAAGCAGGGGCTGGAGCGCCGATGGTCCCAACGGAATGCAGGGCGAGAACATGCCGCTACAGCATGGCTGTAGATAGCCAGCACAGCACTGGTGTTGCGCGCTCGTCGGATATGAAACTTGACGCGCATGTCGAATTAGGCCCAAACGAAACAAAAGAAATAAAACGAAAGACTTGAGGATCTTGATGCCCGCCAATAGGTGGTGTGATACTAGGCGGCTGATGGCTGGTGTGTGAATGCACAGACGGGTGATGGCGAGAGGGGACTGCATGCTGGGTACCGGGTGACAATAGGATCAGCGGTAGGCTTGCTACTTCCAAGCCTCTTGGCGAGCAACAGCGTGATGTGGTTGGGTGTGCGCACGAACAGGTTGGACCATCTTGCTGCGAGTGGTCGATGCGTGTCGGCGTGCCCGCCAACGCTGGATGAGGTCGTTGGAGTGGGACACAGGAACGACGGCGTCGTGCCAAACTCGGTCATCCACGCTAAATCGTCGTCACTCTGAATTGTCCTCCGAAACCGACGGCAGCGAAGAAGGCTCCGTCGCGTGCCTTTTCTTGGGTATCACTGGAGCGAACATTCTGCCGTAAAATCTTCAAAGTTCGGAGTCGGAAATTCGTGGGTCGCGGACGAATTAGAGCCTTGCATCATCTCCATCACCAAACAAGACCAAGAGATGTCCCTGGGTGGCTTCCTTCCCACCTACACAAGCTAGTTTCTCGCAATAAGACCTCGTGCAGGACCTGGAGGACACTTTTCTCCCCCCGACGAAGCGACTCAGCCTTGTGACGGAGATTATGGCAGGTGAGGCATCAGCAGTGGATGACTCCGCTGCGGAGCTCCGAGTACCGAACACGGGACAAAGAACACTCTTGTTCGAACGCGTACGAGCATAAGGCTCGTGGTGCGTCAAAAGCAAATGTATGCAAACACAAGCGTCTGCATCATGGACGCCGACCCCAAAATCTCACTCACTGCTGATCTGGATCACTGCGTCCCACACAGACTGCACCCCGTTGCTCAAACGATCGTGTAGACACCCCGTATGCCGAGGAGCCGCAACGATGGTGTGCAACCGCATGCCGATTGAGAGCTCATCGCGCGATGTTATCGAGGATTCAGACAGCTTATTCTCCCAAATCAAGGTCGATACTTTACGTTTCTGGATGTATTGCTTTATGGCTATTTGTTGAGTATGAGAAATGGTGCGATCCAACAGGACTGCCAATGGTTTTGCCTGTTTTCGAACATGCGCATGCGCATTCTGTTTCTACTCTGAGTTATGGAACCACTTTGGTCATTCTTGGAGCTCGTTCCCTCTTTCAGTCGACTGTGCTGGTCATGCACGCCCCCACCTACATCTCGAATAGTCAAGAGAAACGATGTGCGTACGCCGCCTACACTAATCTCAAGCCAACAGCTTACATGACCGAATAAGATGATTCAAGTGCTCATTGGCACAGAAGAACGAAACTGCCAAGATAAAACCATTCTCCAAGATGAGACGTGCGCCTGCCCAGCTACACGAGTACAACTCTAGGAGAACGGATGAGCATGATGATATAGTTGACTAATCAGTGGTCTTTTCCAAGCCCGTTTTCGATCACTTCTTTCCTAATGTGCGGCCGAGGAGTGATCCGACAAGGAAAAGGATTGGGATGACTGGAATTGTCTTAGAAAAAAAAGAATGTCAAGGCGCAAATTGTTCAAACATACACGGTTATCCCACTCGAAAACGTGGCCTCGAATTCGACATCATTTCCGTTCGCATCTTTTGCAAGGTTGAACTCGAGCGTGGAAAGCATCGTCGCGATAGCGATCCAGATTGATGCATCCGCGGCATGTCGGCCTAGAAATGATAAAAAAAGCTTGTGTGGGTATGACGTTCTCTTGTCAGTTTGCGCGACCTACCTGGACAGGCTCGCCTCCCGAATCCAAAGACAAATTCGGCCGGATTGTCGTCCGTCAACTTTCCGTGCTCATCCAGGAATCTTTCAGGCATGAATCGCTCTGGGTCCGGGTAGCGAGCTTCGTCGCGCGATATTCCCCTGAATCAACGATCATTCTTGTGCGAGTCTACTGGTTCCATGAACAACGTACCAGATATTCGCCTGAACGGTTGCCCCTGGTAAAGTACATGTTTTTCGCAATTGATACCATACGAATATCGATCGGACGTACCTTTTGGTATGTAGTATCCATCGTAAATGTCGCTGCATATCACGGCGTGCGGTATAACTTCGACGGCGTTCAGTGCCCTTCGGAGAAAAGAAAAGATTCTGCGACACGCACGCAGCGGCAACACCGGCCACCATCTCATGGTCTCCCTCATGATCGCGTTCACGTACGGCAGGGAAGGTCTATCGTCAAATCCGGGCAGCCTGTCAGTGCCAACAACCGCATCAATTTCTGCCTGAGCACGTTTCCAGAGCTGCGGATTCTTGACCATGGCAAGGGTAAATGTTGTCAACGTCGAGCTCGTCTGCATATTCCATAAGCACCACACCGAGATAGGAAGGTCTTGAAGTACAGACCGTTTCTGCCGCCCCTACGAACGTACATTAGGAATCGACAGACGTGCCCTGGTTTATCACAGCTCACCAAAGAAGGCAGTGGCAGATGCATGCTTGAGAGCACTTTCGTACTCAGAGCGATAGGGATCACTGAACTTCTCCATTCGAGTAATATGGTCCGACACCATAGACGTGTTTATCTGCTCCTTCGATGCCTACAAAACCTTCCTTTAGTCATGCTCATTCGATTCTAGCGCATCTGGAATTTACCATCCGCTTCTGAACGTATTGATATGGGACCTCAACCAACTTGGTCTCAGACGCACTTGCCTCCTTGGCCTCGCGACTAATCCACGACCCGGGAAGCCAAACTGGTATGTGTAGCACTTCCCAAACGATTTCAGTGAACGTGTCCCTAAGTTAACCTGAAGTACTTACAGAACGGGAAGAATGTCACAAGAAATATCTTCCCGGGCGATATACCTGGCATAGCTATCCGAAGGAAGTTGTCAACAATCGACACCATAGGGTCATTCCGGGGACTGGGCTCGTAGTCGTACACCGCAGACATGGAGAGTGAGGAAGCGAGTCTGAATGAATGCGGGTCATCGAAAGAAAAACTTGTAGTTCCAGAGTAATGTTTCGTACGTCTGGAAATGAAAATGGTACTCGTCAGGGTCGTCGATTATATTGCAAATCAGCTGTCGGGCCCGTTGAAGCTGCATTGGATGAAAGGCGAGAGCAGCATCGGCACGGAATGTCTGTTGGAATATACGTCTGCACAACCTCCAGTGCTCGCCATACGGGGTAAAACCAAAGTTGCAAGTGTGCCCATAGCTAGAAATGTATCAGTACTTGGCAGACCGCATTCAAAAAGAGACCCACGCGGTGAGTGTGGGAACGAAGGGACGGTCAGAATATATGCGGGATCGCTTCCCAAGTAGCTCTGTGGCTCCAGAGATTGAGTTGAGGACAATCACGTCGTTATCCAACATTCGAAGGTACATGATATCACCTGGTTGGAGCCCTCAGCATTGCATCCCTATATCTTCTACTCTACTCACCGTATTTTTCTCGCCATTGTGTATATGTTATCCATGGCAGTTCGGCGTTAATGGATAGCGCGTTCCCTACCAGTGGAAGTGGAGTAGGACCAGGAGGAAGTGGAAGACCCTTTCTTTCAATGCGATGTTGAATGGCTCGCCGGATGATGTCAACAGTGACAACCGCGAGGGCTACCAACCCTGCGAGAGAGGTCGTCGAAGTGTCCCACCCCATCGCCACTGCGGGAAGGATGATGATGTGGAGACAATCCTCGTCAAGTTGCGAGATACGTCTTATACCTACAAATAGCTGTCACATGTATTCCGTACCCCTGGTGCGAGACACCTGGTGCGAAAGCAAGGGCAGTTTTTGGGGTAGGCGTATATTCGTGCGTCGCAGGGTCCAGAAAAACCACACGGGTACTTCCGCACAGGGGGGTTGTGCCAAAACCCCGTTGATGTTTCCCATGATGATCAGAAGATCATTGGTCACCTGAGATGGTGGCACACTCCTGCCGTTGTCCCTGTGCGCACTGGGAAACCGCATTTGTCACGGTGTGCATATCTTGTTTAGAGACCGGGCGTAGAAGACGACATTTTTACTCACTTGGCCATGTTATTTTTGCGAACGTCCAGAAACTAGAGCTCAGGGGTGAATGTCCCTGAGGCTCATAATCCAGGTGTAGTTGACAGCTGTCTTCCGACCAGAAACGATTGGCTCCGCGGAGAGGTGCGCGCATCTTTTCGGAATTATCCTTGCTGGCTCATCCCACGGTGACACGCACACATGGACAGGAATGTAAAGGCCGCCGTTGGAACTATGAAATTCCAAAAGAAGAGTCACATGAGGGATGGCGAGAACACAGCACACCACGGGGAGGTTATGGATGACAGCGCAGTGCCTGGCGGCCAGTATTGTAGAATCGTGAGATCTAAGAGCCGCTAGCTAGCAGCTGCCCGTATCTCTGTACAAATCGAGGAACAATAAAAAAAAATAAGGAGGGAAAAGCTTGCCTTCAACCCCACGACAAAAATGAAGGAATAGGGCCGTTGGAATATTTACATGCACGATGCGTATAGGTCTTCTAGCTCGCAACGAAATATCCAGGGTTGCAACCATCATGGGTTTTCGGCCCTTGGTGATCGTCCGAGGGCCGCGTGACGCGCGTCTAGAATCTCATCCTCCGCTCGACCTTGTAATTCCAATATTGGAGCGGCCCAACGCTGTCAATCCTGAAAAGGACGGTCAAGTATGGACCGCTAACTGCCCCACCAATTTTTCTTTGCAACACCTGCACTAACCGTAGCGACAGACCAGGCCAACAACAAGAGTCACATGACATATAGAAGCGTTGCGGCATGGTGGGGTCCGTCGCATCCGTCGCTCCGAAACACGCCGTCGGCGAACTGAGTTTTACGGAAGCTTCTCGAATAACCGAGGATGCCGAGGAGTGCGTTTGGGGACGCGTACGCGAGCTATTGAGCACGTGACTGTCCTAGTGTCTGCGAGCGGATTTGCTACATGGCGAATGTAGTGCTGCCACAAAGAAGTAGATAGCAGACAGTTCACGACGTTGACACCGGCAACATACAATAGCGTCGGACGATGACGATAGGCACCTCATACGTGCCACGGTGATGGGCAGATAGGGGGGCGAGTCACCCGGTGTTGGTCGCCGGCGATGTTCTACGTTGGAACGGTGTATGTCGGTGAACGTCCACCGGTATGCATAACAATTCGAGATACAAGGTTACGAAGCAAGACATCCAACTAGTGCTCATACTAGTAGCGAAAAAATGAAGCCAACAATGCAGAAAAACGCACTCGATAGAAGAAAGCACGCACTCCACCGACCGCACGAGCATGACTGTAGGGGAACAGGTGAGCATCCTTGTCTTGCCAGTCAGCAACGCCGTACCTCATTTTCCGAACATGCGTTCAATCACTTCCTTCCTGACGTGCAACCGAGGAGAAAGTCGACAGGGAAATGGATCAGGGTGGCTGGGTAAACTTGTCAGGAAACAGAGGGATAAAAACGCGAACCGTTCAAACGTACTCTGCTATTCCGCTCGTGAACGTTGCCTTGAACGTGATATCGTTCCCTTCAGAATCTTTTGCGAGATTGAAATCGAGCGTGGCTAGCATCGTCGCCATGGAGATCCAGACGGATGCGTCCCCAGTGTGTCGTCCTAAAGATGATAAGACACTTCGAATACAATGATCCGCGCCCGACCAGCGCAACCTACCTGGGCAGATTCGTCTGCCAAATCCAAAGATGAACTCAGCCGGATTGTCATCAATAAGCCTCCCTTTCTCATCCAGGAATCTTTCAGGCATAAATCTCTCCGGGTCCGTGTAGCGGGCCTCGTCGCGGGTTATTGCCCTGCGTCGATGGTCGATGTTCCCTCTAATTCTGCTCTATTTCCTTGTAGAACTTACCATATATTTACGAAGACACTTGTGCCTAGTAAAGTAACCGTTATTACGAGAAATAGTATACGTATGTAGAGAAGACATACCTTTCGGTATGTAGTATCCCTTGTAAATGTCGCTGTGTGTTACGGCGTGTGGCACAACTTCAGATCCCATTAGTATCTAAACGATGATAAAGAAAAATAGCATCTCAACACTTACGCAGGGGTAAAATTGGTCTCCATCTTATCGTTTCCCTCATAATCGCATTCACATACGGCAGGGAAGACCTATCGCTGAAATCTGGCAGTCTGTCAGTCCCAACAATCGCATCAATCTCCAACTGAGCGCGTTTCCAGACTTGAGGGTTCTCGACCATGGCAAGCGTGAACGTTGTCAATAACGAGCTCGTCTGCATATCCAATCAGCACCATATCAATCGGTAGGGGTTCAAGTGCAGACCGTTTCCACAGAGCCTGTGAATATATACGTTA
Organism: Boletellus deceptivus; assembly: GCA_038090195.1. NCBI lineage: Eukaryota > Fungi > Basidiomycota > Agaricomycetes > Boletales > Boletaceae > Boletellus > Boletellus deceptivus. Next base: position 3,698 of record JBBPMG010000928.1, on the reverse strand, counting down.
GGAATCGACATGCATGTCTATGTCCATCATAACCTACCAAAGAAAGCGGTGGCGGATGCATGCTTGAGGGCAGTTTCGTATTCGGAGCGATGCGAGCCACGAAGCTTCTCCATTCGAGTGATGTGATCCGATACCATTGCAGCGTTTATGTGCTCTCTTGATGCCTGCAGACGTATCCTCTGCTCATGCTCTTTTCATTTTCAGCTCATAGAAAGCTTACCATGCGTTTCTGAACATATTGATATGGTACCTCGACCACCTTTATTCCCCACGCATACGCCTCTTTCGCCTCACGGCTGATCCACGACCCAGGAAACCAGGCTGGCATATGCAACACTTATCCAACCGATTCAAAGTTAAGACTTTGCGCTCACAAGTTATCGAAAAGCGCTTACAAAAGGGAAAGATCTTCAGAAGGAATATCCTACCAGGCGCAATGCCTGGCATGGCCCTCCGAAGGAAATTGTCAACGATTGACACCATGGGGTCATTCCGAGGACTGGAATCGTAGTCGTACACCGCAGACATAGAAACCGAAGCAGCAAATCTGAACAGAGACGGGTCATTGAAAGAAAGTCATATAGTCCTAAATTAATATTCTTACGTTTGGAAATGAAAATGGTACTCGTCAGGATCGTCGATCATATTGCAAATCAACTGTCGGGCTCGTTGAAGTTGCATTGGATGAAAGGCGAGAGCAGCATCGGCACGGAATGTCTGGTGGAATATGCGCCTGCACAACCTCCAGTGCTCGTCATACCGGTTGAGACCAAAGTTACATTCGTGCCCATAGCTAGAAATGTATCAGTCATCGGTTATCTATACCAGGAGTATGAAAGTACATACGGGACTCGGGTCGGAATAAGAGGACGATCAGAATATATGTGGGATCGTTTTTCGAGCAACTCCGTGGCGATGGAGAATGAGTTGAGAATAACGACGTCCGTGTCCAACATTCGAACATATATGATATCGCCTAGTAAATGCCCTCAGCATTGCATTCCTGCCCTCTGGACGGTACCTCCACTTACCATACTTTTCCCGCCACCCCGTATATGTCAGCCATGGCTTTCGGGTGTCAATAGAGAGCACACTGCCCACGAGTGGGAGCACAATAGGACCAGGAGGAAGAGGATGACCCTTTCGTTCGATACGATGCTGAAGGAATCGCCAGACGGTGTCGACGGTCACCACCGCGAGAGCTGCCAGCCCTGCCAGAAAGGTCGCCGAAGTATGCCACCCCATTGTCACTGCGGGAAGGCAAGGGAGGAAAATAATGAAGGAATGATTCCCATCGAGTTGCGGGATACCTTATATTTACCGGGGGATGCCCCATGAATCCCATGTTCTGCTGTGAGGAAACTGATGTGAGAGAAGGGCAAGCGTGTGTTCAAGCATCGCAAGACCCCGAACAACCTCACGGATACTTCAGCACAGGGTTGGGCATGATGTCTCCTGGCATGATGATCTGAAGATCATTGGTCACCTGAGATAGAGGCACGTCCCTGCCGTTACACTTCCGGACGCCTGCAAGCCACATTAATCACGCTGTGCATGTTATGTTTGGATACAATGCATAAAACATAGCGTTTTTACTCACCCTCGCCGTATTATTTTCGCGAATCTCCCAAAATCGTAGCTTCTCAGGGATAAATGCCCCTGAGACTCAGAATTCGGCGCGACTATCTTCTGATCGAAACGATTGACCGTACAAGGACGCCATGCACCCCATAGTATCATCCCCGCCAAATCATCCCACGATGATGCGCGGAGGTCGTTGGAGCAGGGAATTCCAAGGGTCGTGAGGAAAACGGCGAGAAATTAAGGACACTATGTACTGCTTGAAGGAACGCACGGCGTTCGCGCACAGCCGTATTGTCAAAGCGCGTTAAAGCCTATCGCTACTTGTCGACCATCTACGGTACTAGTTACTCGTATGTCTGTATAAACAGGCAATAGAATAAACACACAGAACTGAGGTGAAAAAAAAAACCCTGCCTTTAGCCTCCATCGCAGAATTAATGATTCGCAAACGAAGGGATCCGTCATATATTTGCGTGCGAAATGGATGTGGATCTCCTTACATCGTGACTCGAGTTACAAAAGACACACGAGGTCGTCACTCTTGTCGCGCCCATACTTCGCTCTGCGACAGACTTTATTCCTCCACCGACAGGCCCCAGCGCTATCATTCCACGAGCAATCAATATTTGTGTTGCTCAAGAATGATGCGGATGTGTGGCAATTTACACGCAGCTAAGTCACGTGCTACGTAAGATAAACCGTGGGGAACTGAGGCTTGCGGTACCGTAACCGCTCCAACCTTCGCGGCGACAATCCCTAGAATCTAAGAGCTTAATATGTCATGTTCACGACCCCAGGGCCCAAGCACTGTCCGCATCCCCAGATAGCCCGTCTCCCAGGATCAGGGCCCGCGTAGCCTGTGATCAGGGTGGCCACTGGCCAGGGCAGGAGATGGGTCGAAGGGAGCCGGGTTAGGAAAGCTCTCATCCGGGTTTAGGTGTTCAACGAGGGGTGGGCGGCTGAGGATAGAGGCGCAAGGGGCCTGCACAGGGCGTGGCCCCGCGTAGCGAGGCAACTCAAAATGGGTAGCGGGCGGGGGAGGAGGCTTCTTATCAGCAGAAGCCAGCGGCGCTCCCACGGGATCTGTTGAGCAGAGGAGGCCGTTTCCAGTCGACTTGATAGTACCCCGCTGCATTCGCGCCACACCGCCCTATCGGTACCCACGCTGCCATGCTGGAAAGATCCGCCGAGGGTGCACTGGTGCACAATATGCGGACGGTTTACGAGTATGTCGGGCGTTCACTTAACACGGCCTTCATCCTACGTGACGACTCTTATCAGCTGAGAGAAGCGGGGGATAATACCTGGACTCCGAGTACATAACTAGCTTCAAGCTATCGAGTTACATGATGAGACAAGGACGAGACCATCCAAGTGCAATTAATAACGAAGGTGAACCAGATGGCCGTTTTTTTTTTTTTTTTCGGAAGATGAAAGCATGAATCCTACCGGTTACACGAGTACGGCTATAAGGAAAACAGATGAGCACGCTTGTTTTACTAATCAGTGACGCCTTGCTTCAATTTGCGAGAATACGCTCGATCATTTCTTTCTTGACGTGCGTTCGAGGAGCAATTCGGCAAGGAAAAGGATTAGGGCGGCTTGGATTCTCTTAGTAACAAAAAAATTCGAAACGCAATCAATATTTAAACCTACTGGGTAAATCCGCCTGTGAACGTGGCTTTGAAAGTGATATCATTGCCATCGGCATCCTTAGCGAGATTGAAATCAAGCGTAGCCAGCATTGTCACGATGGCAATCCAGACGGATGCGTCCGCACTGTGTCGGCCTGACAGTGATGATTGTAATACGGCGTTTAGGAGTCAGTTGGTGTGGCCTACCTGGACAAATTCGCCTCCCAAATCCAAAGACGAAGTCAGCTGGATTGTCGTCTGTCAACCTTCCTTGGTCATCCAGGAATCTTTCCGGCATGAATTTATCTGGGTCCACGTAGCGAGCCTCGTCTCGTGACATTGCCCTAAGTCGATGATGAAGCGGTCAGTACATCGTCCTGCGAGTCTCTCGTTTTCATAAATAACGCACCAGGCATTTAGATGGATAGTTGCCCCTGATAAAGTATGTGTTCCTATAAGTAAACACCGTATACATGTTGA
>JBBPMG010000927.1:0-11362 GCA_038090195.1 Boletellus deceptivus | reverse complement strand
TGGGCATAAATCATAATTGGCATAACCATAGATGGCGTAGGTACATAGGTTTGGCATAGGTTTCATACAAGGCGTAGGTTTCATATTTTTTGTGTTTATTGATCGTGATTTGTGATTTTTGAACTCGGGACCCGCCTACCATCACCACCTGGCTTGAAGATCTGTGGAGCGTGATATTCTATCGTGCCAGGAAAATTAAACCCAGTAAGGCTCAACGTCAATAAAAATAGACCTGGACCACGCACTATTTAGAGAAACGACCTCTGAGTTGGACGGGATCGTTGTGGGGCAATCCAGTGCCATGTTGTCGGGACCTGCCGATGGGGCCGCCCCTCATATCGACGTCCGGGAGGTTGTCGAGCGCCGGGCTGCGACACCTCCGCATCTGGGTATATTGGAGCGTCGTAGTCGTCATCGAGCCGTTCGACCGGGTATCAGATCACTTGGATCAATGGCGAACAGCTATCCTATTAGACCGAGCGGCGATAAACGGTAAGAATCAGCCAAACAGTGCAATCATTGTAAGCGCACCTTTGACAACGACCGTAGGATCACAACGTGTGATCCAGCACTAGACTTAAACGCCCGGGTATAACATATTGCCTTGTCAGGCCCTTGGGTGGTCACCACTGCTATTCGGGGGTATCATGCGGCGTCATCTAGTGGGTATCCTCTCAGCCCCAGGCTGAGCACCGCAGTCCGAGCAGTGGTGGTGGCACAATATGTCTTGATAGCTGTGCGTCATTGCTCCGCTCCTGAGTCAGCTCCTCCGGATAGGCTTGACTGTATCCAGTGGTGCCACATGATCGGATACCATCTCCTTGCTAGTTCCTGCGTACAATCATGTCAAGTCCGAATCAAACGTCATTCGCGACACTCACCATTACTTGGAGATATTGTTGACCAGGCCCCGATGAACTGGAAGCAATGGGTGCACGATGTCACTCAATGACCCATGCGCGGTGTATCGGCAGGCGGGAGCCGTTGACACCGTGTCGATAACTGCCTCGTTCATTGATGGTACGGGGGAGTTTCTTCTCGTGCCCGTCCGCGCTGTTCTCTGCAGTGACGAATGCCACACTGAAGACGGTCCTTGCTGTGGAATGGAATCAGGAGCAGACGGTGGGACATGATGATTGACTTGCTCATGAAGGCCCACTCAAGTCGATGGACTGGGAACATTGTCGTCCATCCCTGCTCGCCACCCAGCAGGGGGATCTGAGAGGGACCAACACTGTCGTCAGTCGGAGGGAAGCGCAAAGAAGAGAGTGCGGAGAAGAGAGAAGAAAGTGAAGAAGGGAATGAGGCGGTGGGCGGGCTTATATATGTCGGAGGCTGAGATTCCAACATTGCTGCTGCCAGCCGCAATCATTTTGGGTGAGCCGCGATGACGTCGTTTGGTGACCAAACCGAGTTTCGAAGAGCCAATCTGACTTCGTACTGAAGTACCGACCAAACTAAGACACCAGTGATTAGGAGATTGAACTGGGTTGGCCGAGGTGCTGGACCTCGCCTGTACCAGCTTTTGAACTCCCTTTGGGTAGTATGGCATAGTCTGGTGACCAGCCCACTATGAGGTTGCCGCGTTGAGTGGCAAACCGTCGATGTTTGCCACTCAACGCGGCAACCTCATAGTGGGCTGGTCACCAGACTAAGTATGGCAGCACTCTGGACCAATCAGGTCGAGCGTCGGTAGGCCATACAGTCTCACCAACCGTGAAGTCCATTTAACTCGTCCTGCAGATTGGCAAGGAGCTCCCTCGCAATTTCATGATAGTGGTCGTTATAACGCAGACGAGTAGGATCAAAGTCCTCACCAGCCTCGTTGACTGCTAGTTAGAGCGCCTCTCGTCCTCGTGACGTCATCTTTATTGTGTTCTCACCTAGCGAATTCACACCAGAGAGTAGGCTGCGTACATCTCTCTGTCAAACAGAAGCACCACGGCCACAGGCACACAACCCGCGGTTATGTTATTTCACCACCCCCCGATAAGTCACTGTAAGCAATGCTGCGAGGACGCCCCTCCGGCGAGCATCTCGAGGTTGCCCTTCCTTCCCAAAGCTCATACGCCAGATCACGTCCCCACCACCACCGATCGCGATATATCACCATGATCCAGCCACGACTCACCCGTTTGCCAAGTCGCCTCCCTGGCGGGCCTCCCCGTAGGCGGTCAGCGCTTCAGCTCCAACTCGGGGAACGGCGGGATGTGAAAAGTGACAGCGATTGCATAGATGGACTCGTCCCCGATGGGCGAGTCGAGCGAGGAAACAGACAAGCTGTGCACATCCGGAAGCCGTGATCTCCCTAAGGAATGTCAGTGCACATACGGGTGTCGGACATGAAGCGGACGGAGAGACCTGCACACCGCCAGTAGTTGTGGGAATTTTGCAGGCTCGATGGCGTTGATCTGGAAGATTACCAAATGGGGCCCATGAATGAAGATGAGCCGCTTGCACTCGTTCAAGTCCACACGCCATGGAATGCCGAATGCGATACGTTTTATATTTACAAAGACTGACAAGGACCGAAGATGTTTGAGAATGATGATGCGCTGAGGTCAATCTTCCATCGGTAAGACCACCGGTACAGTGTCACCCCAGTGGACATGGACAAGAAGCGTATTCAGGAGAGCGTGGTTCACGGATTCTTGGTGGCCTATGAAAAGTGATATCTGGTGCAATGGGACAGCTGTCGACATTAACATAAACGAAATGAAGTACTGGCATGCGGAGCCTGCGAAAAAATCTCGTGACAGGAGCTAAGAAAGAACGGAGTGTAAGATCATGCGGTGCAGGGAATTCAAATCCACCGCCGCGGTATGTACCTCGAAACACACAAAACGCAAGTTGCACAAGCGAGAGAGACGAAAGAGGGCGTCAATGTTGAGGGCAGCGTCACATCGTACATAGCGGAGATTATGCCAGTGACGTGTGGGCCCTGAGATTGCATCACCGTCTTGCCATCCGTATCCGCAAAAGTTGGTCACATGTGCACATCCCACTCCAGAACTAGCCAGAGAAGATCCGAGAATATCTGTGCGCCAGAATATGATATTTCTCAGTGTAGGAGATACGAGGTGTCGCATCCAACCATCGCGCTAAGACCATGTATCTTGGCGATACGAAGGCTTTACAAGACCGATTGAGTCGAGTTTGGTGGATTGGAGAGAATTCTGTTACAATCTAGCGCCAAACCAAAAAAAAGCGTTCAGGCAAGGGAGCTTTTGCACGCGATGTGCACACTGTAACACAATGTCCCACTCGGCTTGTTCAAGGGGTTTCTTCAGTGAATACAGTGGACGGGCCTGCACAAAACGTTAGTGCTATTCCATGCTGGCAAGGAAGCTCTGAGTGCCCTCGTATGAGGATTGATTTCAAGGAAGAAAATTGCAATAAAGGTAAATACCGGGCTCACGCTCGCCGTTCACTTGGCCTGAGATTAGCACCGACTGATAGCCGGAGGCACGACGTTATATGACCACTTGCTGACTCTCTGCCAGATAGCGCCACGCACTCCAGAAATAAGAAAATTTTCTCAATATACTCTACTTCTGCCGCTCCAAAGACCGAAGGCAGCATTCCGAATATGCAAATACCCGTCTCACCGCACTTGCAAGGACATGCAAAATATTTGCAGAGCCAGCCCTGGATCTGGTCTGGCAGAGTTGGACGACTTGACTCCTCGTGTGGCGTCCGCCTAACGAATCACCGGTAACTCCGGGAAACACTATCCGAGAAATGTAGTTCGTGGATTGCGCTATTATCAGGGTCTTGGACGCACTTTGGGCCAGTGGATATAAAACTTGGAAACTTGCCTACGGTCCAGTGTCTCTGCGACTCTCGGTCCTTCCATCCTATAGACGTGTTCCGCGAGCTTCTGAATCTGCCTTGCATGTGTTGTGAATGTACCCCACTAATGCCGTATCGTGGGCACGTCGAACAAATCATCTCCAACTGCACACGTGCCGTGCCGTTGGTCTCGGGTTGCTGGTTTCTGAATGCGGGGAATGTAAGTTACTCTCGTGATGTTGACGACGCCTTCTTTTTTGTACTGACGCCGAGCCAACATCGTCCACTGATCGTGGGACCATGAAACGTTGAGATCTTCGGCCCAAGTGCAGTCTGCACGAGCAAGCGTAAGGTGCCCGCTTCTGCGTGGATTGGGACTGGTTTCATGGAAGCAGCGGGAGAATCGGGTGCATGTAGCTTTTTTTCGATGCTCTATTTTGATCCGAGTCTGGCCTCTTGACGCGGTTATTCGACCGTTTGTTCCTTGAACTGATGCTGTTAGGCCGTTGCCCACTCGCTGTCCGCCAGTTTTGTCCCCACCATGTCTCGAACACTGGGAAAACGCCGTGCTTGTCGAGGTCATGCCGTAGCGGGTGCGACAGGCTCAGCAGCGACGGAGCCGACCCCGTCGCACTCCGATTGGACCGAGCGACCGAGCCTGCCGCTAAAGACGTCAGGTCGTCCGTCAGTGCTTCAGCCATGACAGCGCTCGAGAACGCGGTGTTGTCGAATGTGTGGCCAGCGAGGCAGTGTCAAGGCAGGGCTGCGCGCCGACGGACGGTCCAAGCTTTTCCTGTCCCCTGTTGGACCTTTGTCTTGTGCTGTCGATGGTCCATCGCGCGCCCGACTCGCGGCTGCTCACGAACCTGATCGCCAACGAGAAAGAGTACGCAAAACACTACGCCGCTCTTTTCCCGCTCGCCCATGCCGCGCTCGCCTCGCTCTCCGCCTACGCCGCTGCCTCGCCCGCCTCGCCCGCACATACCATCGCCGCCATCGTCGACCTCTTTGCCAGCGCGGACGACGCCCTCCAGCGGTACACCATCGCCCTAGACGCCTGGCGCGAACAGCTGGTCGCCCTCAAAGCGCTCGAAGACGACCTCTCGACCATCCTCCGCGACCGTGACATCTTGTACGCTCCCTCTCTCGCATACGTTTGCCCGCTCACGGATGCATACAGGGTCACACGTCTCATCAAAGCATCCAAGGCCTCTCGCGACGCCCACCGCTCCTCCCTACGCCTCGCACCCTTGTCCGGGATCGGCTCCGCCTCGCTCTCCTCGCTCCCGTCGAGCAACTCGAGCGCCGGGCATGCGACCCCCTCCAGTGCCAGCCCCGCAAACACCAACGCCAAGCTCGCACAAGCCCAGGCAGAGCTGCAGGCATGCGAAGCCCACCTGGTCAACAAGGAGCGCGAGCTCGACGCACGTCGGATCAGCATCGTCCGCGACGGGCTCGGTGCGCGGTGTCGCGCCCTGATCGACTGCGGGTGGGTCTGGGGTGAAATGGGTAAACAGGGTCTCAGGGCGTTGCAGGCACTCGGTGCCAACGGTTCTGCCCTCCCAGGTGTGTCTGTTTCCTCGCGCACACAACCACTGAAAGAGAAGGAGGAACATGATCAATCTGTGGGGACGCGGATAGGCAGTCTACCTACGTACGGGTCGGACAACTCGTCGCTCACGCCATCTCAGAGCGCCTCTCAGACAGCTGCACGGTCCGCAGAGGCGAGCCAGGAGGGCAGGGCGTCCAAGGAACTCGAGCCCGCCCCAGAAGCACACACAGATGTGACGATTGCTGTCCCGCCCGCCCACGCGATCTCAGAACTGACGCTCCCGACCGCCGTGCGGTCGCCGCTGCCTCAGGGTAGCAGTGATCCAGCTGTGCAGACGCACGACGCTGTCCACGTCAAGCCAACACCGACACCTACACCTGCGTCCGCACCGAAACGAAGGGGAACGAAACGTGGGCGTCGACCGCCTTCTCAACGGATTGTAGAAGTGCCTGACGAAGATTCCGACCCTCGGCCCTTGCCCGCTCCCAGCGCCGGCGCGAACGTCACCGTCAATGCCAACACGGGCACACATACTGGCTCGTCTGCGCCCGCGCGTACTGTCTTCCCTATTTCCACTACCACTACCACTACCACCACCATCACCTCCGCGCGCACCACCGCGGCTAATACGACGCACGACGACAGTTCCGACGACGACGACCCCGTTGGGCCGCTCCAAGTGGTTGAAAATGACCCGTTCGAGGTAATCCGGCGGAGATCTGCGCTCGGTGCTCCTCCGTCGACGTCTGCGCCTCCGCTGCCGGTCGCACCGTCTGGAAAGGCCAACGCCGAGACAAGATCATCTCCATCCAAGCCAGCATTAGCAGGCACGGGTCTCGGACGGGGAGTGGGAGCACCGACACTAGCACCAGCTAGCACTGCTGCTGCTGCCAAACGCGAACGCCGGACGTCGCTCTCCCTTTTCGGTTCGCTTCGCGGTCTGTTTCGAAAACCCAAGGAACGAGCGGCGGGTGGAATGGAGCCGGATGCAGGGGGGTCGTCTCCGAAAAAACAAAATGGGCATGCACACGCGAACGGGAACGGGGGATGGGTGACACGGACGGACGCGCGGATCCGTGGGGGACAGCGGCGTCGGGGTACAGGGATTGATTCGGATTCGGATCTGGATTTGAGTTTGGATGCGGGCGCGACGGGGACGACGGTGAGCGTTGCGCGGGGTCACTCGGGGAGGTTGCGCAAGGGGCGACCGCGCGGGGCTCATGCTGAGGACAGTGTGCCTACTGGGGGTACGACGGACGGGTGGGCGACGGACAGTGCTGCCGCTCTGACTGTTGACTTGGGGACGCGAACACGCAAGGGGACAACGAAGCGGCAGAAGACGTCGGTGGCAGATTTGAGGGGGGCCGAGCAGGGACACACGGATGGCGAGGTGGAGGAACGGACAGGCCGAGTCCGGAGCAAGGTGGAAGAAGCAGCGCACGGCAGGGTGCTCGCGCACCGTACGTCAGGCTCTGTGCCTAAGGGCGACACCCAGCTGAGCGGGGACCTCGGCGTGCAGCATAAACGAATGGCGACGACGACGGTCGCGCCCACGTCGAGTCATCGGTCGACCGAGACGCACCGACGGTCTGCATCGCTGTCTGTCGTGGACACACACGTCGCGCTCATGTCGACATCGACGCAGCCCTTGCAGAAGCTATCACCACCGTTATCACCGCCAGCGCCGCCTGCCCGAGCGTCTACGGAGCTGACACAGAAACACACAAACGGACGACGAGCGACGGTGGGGCATGGGAGCGGGAAGGGGCGGCACGAGCAAAGCCAGAGTCTGATGAGCATCGTCGCAGAATGGGACGGCGGCGACGAGCGCGAGAGGGCTCGGTTGCTGGATTTGCCACGTGCGCCGGGATCCGTGTTGCCACGCGATTCGGCCACTGTCAGTGTCTCGTTGGCAAAACCAGGGCAAGCACAAGAAGTACAGAGACGTGGGCCAACTGGTCAAGAGCAGGTCAAGATGCCGCTGAGGTCGGCACTACGAAACGCGAGTCGAACGCCGTCTCCGAGTCCGCCTCTTCAGACGCCACCCCCTGCCCCGAACGGAATTGGAATAGAAGGCGAGAAGAGGCAACATAGAAGAGAGGATGTGCGGGCAAACGACGCGACGATGCGTCGTGCGTCGTGGAGAGACTCGCTCTCTGCCTCATCGTACGCGACTGGGCGAGAGAGCCTAGACGAGGACCTGGACACCGACACCGAGCTGGGTCCCAGTACGAGCATCAGTCCGCGTGCGTCTGCGCCTGTGCTGACGATCCCGCCGCCGCCTGTGGAGCCACCACCTGCACGTCCACGAGGCGCAACGACGGGTGAGCAGCCGTTCGTGCGGCGAAAGAGTGTACGTGTCTCGCTGCAGCCCACGTTCTCGCCGACGCCCCCCGCGTCGCATGATGACGATCGGGATGGGTACGGATTTGGTGGCCATGTCGTCGCAGCAAGGAAGCGCACGTGGGATGGCGATTCGACGAGCGGAGACGAGAGCGAGGCCGCACGCGAGTACTCGCGCGCAAAGGCTCTGTTGAGTTTGGTGGGCGGGGAGCAGGACAAGGGCAAGGCCCGTGCGAGGTGATGCATCCTGACCTCGCGTTGTCTGGTCAAGTTTTTTTTTTTCCCTTTTTTTTTCCTCCGTTATTTTTTCATATGTATTTCTGGTTTCGGTGTCGTATAGCAGCGCGTTCTTCAATTTATCTGGTCTACGCATGCATCCACCTGGCTGAACGGCTCGAATGGCTCACGTATAGCGCCGTCTCGACGAGACGCGACCTAACGCTTGACTGCAATGATGGACCTGTAGCTAAGGGGCTAGGCCGACCGAATGAGCCTCGGCCAGGCGGGTTTTCGTGGTTTCGCGATGCGATTCTTATCATGAGGGAGGGAGGGGGGGTGCGGCGATGCAAAGATTGGTTTGCAGGGGGAGAGGGATGGGGATGGGTCGATAACAACCTCGAACACGCCGACCTTTGCCTTCCGTCGCCGTTGTGGTGAGTCTGATCTCACAGGGGCATCCTATGTAGGGTCAGGGAAACGGCTCAGCGCTCTCAGTGGTGCCTTTTATACATCTCGGATCGTGACACGAGAACGTCAGCGTGTGACAAAAGGTGCAATGCGCCAGAGAGAGCACCAGACATGACTCGGAGTGTTGTCCAAGGTCGCGCGTGTCAGGTCTTCAAAGGCCCATCCGAGGATGGCAGACACAGAGGTTCGTTGAAACACTTGAGTCGTAAAAACAGCCTCGTTGGTTCGTTCAAAGGCTTGGACAAGGCAGGGTCGGTCACTCGGAGTGCCAGACGGTGAGAACGAGAGATCCGAATGGACGTACAAGGCGCCAGCTGTCAGATCACGAAAGGGATCTGGATGGGACGATGGGATACGTTGCACTGAACAATAACAACGCCATTCAAGGGTATGGTCATTTGCAGAGCTGTCTAACAACGTCAGGTTTTGACGACACCTTTCGCACAATTCTTCAGCAACGATTGGTTCGCCTGTGGCCAAATGAATAGAGTTGCCGACGGATGCTAAGAGTCAGCGCAGACTTTTCTCACAGCTGATGGTGTGGTTCGCGGCCCGCAGGTGCCGCCGGCGGCGACAGCAAAATGTCACTTGGCTTTTTCAGACTTTTCAGACTTCGCACATCTTCGCACATGCTTTTCTAACTTCCGAGAGTCATACAAGACAGCAAAGACGGACGGTAATTCGAAAGTCAACGAAACGCAGCCAATCAGTGACCGTGATGGACAATGCATTTATCAACGTAACGGATGGTGCTGCCAGGCACGCAAGACGGTGACGAGTCAGTGCATCACTCGCTGCACACATGTTTGTGCGCAACGCTCTTACTTGTGCTCACTGTCTGGGAGCTCCGTTGGCATTTGAGGGTGACATCGATCTTGCGTTCTGCCCCTCTGCCTTACCATGCCTCCATGCTCTCGCCCGGTATGTCAACACTGCCGCTGCAACTCGTTTGGCACTCACCTCAGTCCGCCAGTATTTCAGCTACCGTGGGGAACTCTGGGAATGCGTCTGGATGGCGCTTGTCGTCACCCAGCGCAACCGCAGTGCCACTAGGTCTACAGCACCGGTCGGTGTTCTTAGGGTTGGCGTAGGACGGCGACAGGATGAATGAAGCGTGAGCAAGTCCGAGCGCCCTCCTTCGTGCGGTTGGCACAAGAGTGCGGGGCGCAATGTGGGCGTGAAAAGGGCGGGTACGCAAGGTGGCGATTGCCAGGACACCCAGGGGAAGGAAACATGGCAAGAAGGCAGGGACCTGCCATTCGTGCGGTAGGTGCAAGATAACAATGGCCACACAGTGAGCGTGAAAAGGACATGGATTGGCGCGCGAGATGGCGACGGTGAGGGGCGCTCGGAGCGACAGGACGGGGATTTGCAAAGGGCGGCATAACGAGCAACATATACCGTGACTCGATACGGGATCCCTTGGTGAAAAAAACCATCAGCACAAGGGGGGCGGGCACAAGTCAGATGGCTCACCAAGACCACCACCACTGCATGTCAATGACGCCAAACGACCTGCCGAGGCTAGCATGGCTGGAAGCTTGGACATGTAGGCCAAACGGGAATTGCCTGATAGAGCGGTCTGGTAGCCGCACTACGTCATCGCGGCTCGCCCAAAACGATTGCGGCTGGCAGCAGCAATGTTGGAATCTCAACCTCCGACATATATAAGCCCGCCCACCACCTCATTCCCTTCTTCACTTTCTTCTCTCTTCTCCGCACTCTCTTTGCACTTCCCTCCGACTGACGACGGTGTTTTTCCCTCTCAGATTCCCCTGCTGGGTGGCGAGCAGAGATGGACGACAATGTTCCCAGTCCATCGACTTGAGTGGGCCTTCATCAGCAAGTCAATCATCATGTCCCGCCGTCTGCTCCTGATTCCATTCCACAGCAAGGACCGTCTTCAGTGTGGAATTCGTCACTGCAGAGAACAGCGCGGACGGGCACGAGAAGAAACTCCCCCGTACCATCAATGAACGAGGCAGTTATCGACACGGTGTCAACGGCCTCCCGCCTGCCGGTACACCGTGCCTGGGTCATCGAGTGACATCGTGCACCCATTGCTTCCAGTTCATCGGCGCCCGGTCAACAATATCTCCAAGTAATGGTGAGTGTCGCGAATGACGTTGGAATCGCACCTGACATGATTGTACGCAGGCACTAGCAAGGAGATGGTATCCGATCATGTGGGCACCGCTGGCTACAGTCAAGCCTATCCGGAGGAGCTGACTCGGGAGCGGAGCAATGACGCACGGGTACGAAGACACATTGTGCCACCACCACTGCTCGGACTGCGGTACTCAGCCTGGGGCTGAGAGGATACCCACTAGACGACGCCGCATGACACCCCCGAATTGCAGTGGTGATCAACCAAGGGCCTGACAAGGTAATATGTTGTACCCAGGCAATTAAGCCTAGTGCTGGACCACGCGTTGTGGTCTCACGGTCGTTGTGAAAAGGTGCACTTACAACGGTTACGCTAATTGGTTGATTCTTACCAGTTTATCACTGCTCGTAATAGGATAGCCGTTCGTCATTGATCTCAATGGTCTGATACCCGGTAGAACGGCTCGACGACGACACGACGCTCTAATATACCCAGATACGGAGGTGTCGCAGCCCGGCGCTCGACAACCTCCCGGACGTCGATACCAGGGGCTGCCCCAACGGCAGGTTCCGACAAGGATGGCACTGGATTGCCCCACAACGATCCCGTCCAACTCAGAGGTCGTTTCTCTAAATAGTGCGTGGTCCAGGTCTACTTTTATTGACGTTGAGCCTTACTGGGTTTAATTTTCCTGGCACGACAGATTATCACACTCCACAGATCTGCAAGTTAGGTGGTGATGATGGGCGTATCGCGAGTTCAAAAATCACAAATCACGATCAATAAACACAAAAAATATGAAACCTACGCCTTGTATGAAACCTATGCCAAACCTATGTACCTACGCCATCTATGATTATGCCAATTATGATTTATGCCCA
>JBBPMG010000926.1:0-11375 GCA_038090195.1 Boletellus deceptivus | reverse complement strand
TGCCTGTCCCTGACATGTGTCAAACATGTGTAGACTGGTGATAGGGTATGAAGTTATAGGGGTTTAACCCTGGGTCTAGGGATGTGGTATGGTGGTCTAGACTACCACCTGTGTACCATGAGGCACTTATGAGTCAAGGTGACTCAGACTGGTTCTGGACTCGTTCTATGAGCCATGAGGATGTCCTAGACCTGCTAAGACCGAATGGGAAATAGCTAACCATTGATTAATGAATATAATGAATGTACCCATAGAAAATCCATAGAATATTCAAATGAAGCCAGAAAAATCAGGAAAAATACTAGAAAAATGCGGAAAACTTATGTAGAAAAATAGGAGAGTGTAACACTTGCTGTACTGCATTTCCCCACATTCCATACTAGGCAACTCCAACTACCATAGATGGCATATGCTGAATCTAGTTGATATAGCTCTATCTAGGTACAGTGAGCTCAAAAACCTTTTCCATGTTGACAGTAAATGTAGTAAATGAAATGTACTGCTATACCACATGGGAATCTTGCTTAGCATTAGTGGAGTCATAGATAGTACATACCATTGGCTATTGAAATGCTCCCTAGGTCATGTGATTCCAATCACATGGTGTGAAGATATGACCATTTTGAAACAGCAATGTCATGGAAAGGGTTTTTGAGCTTGTGAATTAACAAGGTATTTAGTACTTGGTATAGCCCTCTTTGGCTCTAAGTACTGCCTGAATTCTCCTATGCATGCTCTCAATCAATTTTCTACACTCCTCAACTGCTATCTTCTCTCATTCCACTTGAACTCTATCTCATAATTCATGAATTCCATTAGGAGGGTTTTCATGCTCTGCAAGCCTTCTTTTGAGCCATCCCCAGAGATGTTCTATAGGATTGAGATCAGGAGACTGTGCAGGCCAACCCATAGTCTCAAATTCCTGCTCTTCTAGCCATTCCTTGACCTTCTTGCAGGTGTGCTTAGGATCATTGTCTTGTTGAAAGATAGTATCAGGAGGATTGAGACCATAATACTCCAGAGTTTGGCAAAGCTCATCTTTCAAAATCTGAAGGTAAAAGTCCCCATCCATCCTACCATCAATCTTGGTGGCAAAGCCAATCCCATCCCAGGTCATACAGTCCCACATCATCAAAGAATCTCCTCCAAATTTGAGAGTTCCTTGTACCAGCCTATCACTAAGCCCTTCACCTGCCTTTTTCCATGCCCATTTATGGCCATCTGACCCTAGATGGTTGATTTTGGTCTCATCAGACCATATCACCTTCTTCCAATCATCTATAGTTCAATCTTTATGGGCATATGCAAAGTCCAAGCAAGCCTTGTGATGTCTAGCAGAGAGAATAGGACATTTGAACTTGACTATAGCCTTCATACCAGATTTCTTCAAGTGAAGATGAACTGTGCCGGCAGAGAGAGGTTGATTGATGATATTGGTAAGAGCTTTGGTCACTTGAACAGCATTTTCAGCTTTGCCAGAGGTGATAAGATGTTTGACATGATGAATGTTGGTAGAGGAAAGCTTAAAAGGATGACCTCCAATAGCCTTGGGAAGAGCAGAATGATGCTTGGTGCAAAGTTTGGATATGGTAGAAGGGCTGACACCAGTTTGCTTGGCAATGGCTTCACCAGAATGGCCAGCATCAAGCAAAGAAAGAATAGTGTTTTGTTGAGTAAGAGAGAGAGATCTGACCATGGTAGTGGTTGAGAATAAAGAAGTGTGGGAACTTTTTCAAACTCAGACATACTATTTATATGTATATCATTGTTTGTACCAACAAACATTTGCAAATATTATATGATTTGACTGATATTCTACTCATCAATTCAAAAGCTCAAAAACCCTTTCCATGACATTGCTGTTTCAAAATGGTCATATCTTCACACCCTGTGATTGGAATCACATGACCTAGGGAGCATTTTGATAGCCAAGAGTATGTACTATCTATGCCTCCACCAATGCTAAGCAAGATTCCCACATGATATAGTAGTACATTTCATTTACTACATTTACTGTCAACATGGAAAGGGTTTTTGAGCTCACTGTAGTTGGAGTTACTTGATATGGAAGTAGGGGAAATGTGGTGTAGTCAGAGATACACTGTGGGAGTGGTAACATCTGGAAGAGAAAGTGTAGCATCTATAGTACAAATAAGGAAGCACCACTCACAGAATGGATAACAGATCAAGCCATAACGATAATGTCTCCTCATTGAGGGGAATTACTGCATCAGGGGATGGGAACGAGTCATCAGGGAAAGGCGATGGGAATACTGGGGAATTGGACGCCTGTAGGAAAGATGCTGCTGCCAAGGGAAGCCTGTAGGGGTTTGTAACATATGGTGAGATCACATGCTTCAAATATGAGTCACTAGGAGTCAGGATGACTCCAGACAACTCATCTTTAGGTTTATACTCAGACTCCTGACTAGTATAAAAGCAGCATGTAACATACACAGTACTGTAATGAATTCATAACCATTCACTCCTGGTTTCATTTCACTCTTACCTCACCTAAGGCTATTGCCCCACATTAAATTCTATTCTATTGCAACCACAGTACCCATACTTGGGTACTGATACTCTACCAAGTAGAAACTCTGCTAGTACAGTGAGTCTCACAC
Organism: Boletellus deceptivus; assembly: GCA_038090195.1. Classification (NCBI taxonomy): domain Eukaryota; kingdom Fungi; phylum Basidiomycota; class Agaricomycetes; order Boletales; family Boletaceae; genus Boletellus; species Boletellus deceptivus. Next base: position 8,751 of record JBBPMG010000926.1, on the reverse strand, counting down.
TGTGCATCATCCCTTTGTTGCTGTGCCCCAAGTGAAAGTGGATAGTGGTGCTGTACTCACATATCCATCCTCCCACTTTCATTAGTATCAATATCTGAGTATAGGTACTGTGGTTGCAATAGAATAGAGTTTAATGTGGGGCAATAGCCTCAAGTGAGGTAAGAATGAAATGAAACCAGGGATGAATGGTTATGGATTTGTTACAGCACTGTGTATGTTACATGCTGCTTTTATACTAGTCAGGAGTCTGAGTATAAACCTAAAGATGGATTGTCTGAAGTCATTCTGACTCCTAATGACTCATATTTGAGGCATGTGATCATATCATGATTCAGTATGAGTCACTCTGAGTCAGAATGTCAGTGGTTGTATAGTGAACCATTATGACTTGACATGACTTGAGTCCAGAAGGTGGTGTGACTTATGTATAAGTCATGCCTAAGTCATGCCTAATGCTAGTGCTATTAGCATAATTGTAGTAGAATGTCCTAATGAACAGTCAAAAACACTGTTCCACTTTGAATTCCCTCATTCTTGTTCCATATGTCTAGTTCATAGATCAAATGGGTTCATCTGGTATAGTTTTTGTGGAGGGACAACATGATGAACATGTGTTTTTTGGAACACAAACACCATGAACAGGTACATGAACTACCCATGTGAAACATGAATACCAAATTACCATATGTGGTAATAGCCCCCTATCATGGAGACTAGCATAGGTTCATATTTCACTACTGTTTATGTTCATGTAAGTGTTCCTAATAAGGAAATTAGCCCCTATTAGATGTACTACTTGTTTGTGTCCATTGTTCTGGCACATCAGTGTACCTGATACTTGACTGGTTAGTTATGTCTATGCAACATGTCTAGTCTGATTCATGAACTAGACACATGCTAGACATTTACCAGTCTTTCTCAACACAATTGTCTGGCTTGACAGACCAGCAACTATGGATCTGGCACACTCTGTCACATTTTCTACAATGGTCTATCAGACTAAATCAAGGACAAGATCTTGTGTGTCAGAAAGCCTGACATCCCCTATGACCTCTGTTTTCTTGCCTAGACTATTGATGGTTGTTATTGGGAGCAGAAGTCTAAGATCATATGACAAACAAAGTCTGCAATATCCACCTCTGGCAGTACTTCCAAGTCTACTGCCTCATTGTTTGCTACCAAGTCTGCCAGTGCTCCCACTGCCACCACCTCTCCCAAGGTGACATTGTCATCTACCTCCCCCAAGCCTGCTTTCACTAAGTCCAAGCCCTTGCACTTGGACAAGGACAGCAAGTTGACCAAAGAAGAATGTTAGCAATAGTTAAAGAATGGTCTCTGTATGTTCTGTGGAACTGCTGGACACACTGTCAAGGAGTGTTTGAAGTTGACCTCCAAGACTTCTAAGACCAAGGCATGTATAGTGATGGTCATGCTGACCCCTGCCACTCCTGCTGCTACAGAGTTGAAAAAAGACTAAGCAGTCCCAGAACTCCACACACCCTGGGAACTGTGTTAACTCCAAGTATGCAATTCCAGAGATCCACCTCAACATGTCTGCTCTTTCTGACTCCAATGCTCTTATGCCTTCTATTTCTATTCTGTCATATGATATCTCTTCCATCTCTGCCTTAGTTGACTCTGGATCTACCCACTGTTTTATAGATTTAAACTTTGTGAATAAATATTCTCTTCCTTATTGCAATGTCCCTCCATTTTCCCTCTGACTCCTTGATGGGTCATCCAACACAATGTGTTACACTCCCCTATTTTTTCTGCACAGTTTTCCACATCATTCTAGCATTTTTCCATATTTTTCCAGCTCAGTTTTAATATTATATGGGTTTTCTATAGGTTATTCAGTTTCCAATGGTTATCTACAGTGAGTGAAAAAACCCTTGCAATGTTTCACTATTTTGTACTACTTGCAATATAACAGCCAATTGCGTGGGAATCTCGCTTAGCATTTGTGGAACACATGGTCGCACTGCCTCTTGGCTACAAATTGGTCCCTAGATCATGTGATTTGGACTTGTGGCTGTGGAGATATGTCAATTCTAAAACAGCTACCACATTGCAAGGGTTTATTCACTTTTGGTAGCAGAAGGGTATTTGGAGGTATTCAGTACTTGGTACAGCCTCCTTTGGCCTTAAGTGCTGCCTGAACTCTCCTAGGCATGCTTTCAATCAACTTCTGACACTGCAGCTGGTATCTTGTCCCACTCCACCTGAATTCTCTTCCACAACTCTCTCATACTCTCTAAGCCTTCTCTTAAGGTAACTCCAGACATGTTCAATGGGATTAAGGTCAGGAGACTGTGCTGGCTATACCATAGTACTAAATTCCTGTTCATCTAGCCACTATTTGACCTTCTTCCAGGTATGCTTAGAGTCATTGTTTTATTGAAAGATGGTGTCAGAAGGATTGAGACCATAATAGTGAAGAGAATCTTGAAGCTCATCCTTCAAAATTTGAAGGTATAGGTCTCTATCCATCCTACCATCAACCTTGGTAGCATAGCCAACTCCCTTCAGCCCCACATCATCACAGAACTACTGCAAAACTTGAGAGTCCTCTTTACCAGCCTATCATTAAGCTTCTCTCCTGGCTTTTTCCACACCCACTTGCATCCATCCAACCCTAAGTGATTGATTTTAGTCACATCTGACCATACTACTCTTTTCCAGTCCTCCAAAGTCCAATCCTTGTGAGCACAGGTAAAGTCTAGCTTAGCCTTGTGATACTTGGTAGAGAGAATGAATTGTTTTCACTTGACTACAGTCTTCATACCAGTTTTTTTTACAAATGCTGGCAAACAGTGTTTGGATTAAGAGGTTGGTTGATGATATTGGTGAGGGCCTTGGTCACTTGGACAGCATTTTCTGCCTTGTGAGTAGAAATGAGATGAATGGCATGATGAATATTAGTAGGAGAAAGTTTGATGGACAACCTCCAATAGACTTTTGCAGGTTGAAATGGTCCTTGGAATGAAGCCTAGAGATAGTGGAGACATTGAGGCCAGTGGAAGAGGCAATAGAGCAAGCAGAATGGCCAGAATCAAGCATAGTCAAGATAGTGTTCTTTTAAGTGGAGGAGATGGATCTCATGATGGTAGAAGTTGGAAAAAAAGAAGTGGGTGAACTTTTTCAAGCTCAGACATCATGTTTATATGTGTATCTTTGTTTGCAGGACCAAACAAGCACAAATATCTATTTATTTGGCCAAGATTCAACCTTCTAGCCTAAAAGTGAATAAACTCTTGCAATAGAGTAGCTGTTTTAGAATTGACATATCTCCACAGCCACAAGTCCAAATCACATGATCTAGGGACCGATTTGTAGCCAAGAGGCAGTGTGACCATGTGTTCCACCAATGCTAAGCGAGATTTCCACACCATTAGCTGTTATATTGCAAGTAGTAAAAAACAGTGAAACATTGCAAGGGTTTTTTCACTCACTGTATTTCCCATTCAGACTTAGCAGGTCTAGAACATCCTCATGGCTCATAGATCGAGTCCAGAACAAGTCTGAGTCACCCAGACTCATATTGCATCATAGATGCACAGGTTATAGTCTAGACCACTAAACCTATCTCTAGACCCAGGGCTTGATCCTCTCAGCCCTGTACCCTACTTCCATTACACACATGTTTGACACATGTCAGGTACAGGCACACATAGTCCAGGCCCAAGCCCTTGAACCTACAGAACCCTATTACCACTCTATTTCATATAGACTCAGACCAGCTAGATATAGCATTTGACTCAGGTTAATCTCCATGGATCTTGTTAGGAATTGCCTCATGGCATTCCCCTTTACCACTATACCCTAGAGCCTCACATCCAGAGCCCTCAGACCAGTGCCCATAGCCCAAACACATGTTCTCCTCATGTACCCTCTACCTGATCAGTACCAGATATCTATAGATGTAGTGTACACTGATGTAAACAGTAAAGTAGTATATAAGGGACACCCCCAACTCACTGGAGGACCTATTCTTGTCCTCCTTGAGCTTGCCCACTCAGTCTAAGCACTTGACTCCTTGACCTAACAACACAAACTACCAGCTTGGACTGGTAAGCAGTTGTTTCACAATGATTTCTTGCACTGTTGAACTCTGTATTCACTTCTTCTCTGGTGATGTCACCTTTGACACCTTCTTCAGAACTCTGTTGGACTCCTCTTGTGTGCTCATACTTGGACATGCATGGCTCACCCACAACAATCTGTTGATTGACTGGGTATTGGATAGCATCAGTTTCCAATTGATCACACAATGAGTGCCAACAGCCCCAGTACCTCCCTCTGTCATTGAGTCCACTCTGATGGCTTGTCCTCTCTCTATTACATGTACATGTAGTTCTAGCTGTCGAACACACTTCAATAGTAGTGCAAGACTAATAGAGGTCTGGTCTCACTATCCTTCCTTTAGGTAGGACTCATGGAGTGGCTAGCAACTATGCATAGATTGCATAGAGTTAGCTAGGGAGTAATTGAATACATGGGTTCGTATAAATACTCAAGCATTGCTGTACCAACTGGATACAGTAGTTCCATCTATTGTAGTTGGAGTTACTTGATATGGGAATAGGGGAAACACAGTGTAGCGAGAGATACACTGTGGGAGTAGTAATGTCCTGTTGTGGAAGTGTAACACCTATTGTACAAATATGGAAGTTTGGCTTACAGAATGGTCAAGAGATCAAGGTATAACGGTAGGGTTTCCTTGTTGAGGGGGATTACTGTGCCATCTTGATGGAATGGGGGGAATGAGTCATCTATATATTGGGATGGGAACACCAGCAAGAGTGAGGAGTTGGTGAATGAGGCAGGCGATTGAGGTAAGCCAAAGGGAACTGTAACATTACCTCTTTCATAGCTTTGAGGTGCTGTCTCAAAGTTCCTCAGTGGAGATGGATGATAAGATAGATGGTCCATTCATGGAATCATCTGAGTTAGTGGCTGTCCAGTTATAGGCAGTGGGCTGAGTACAGGATGAGGCCACATGCCCTGTTGTTCCACAGGTGGTGTAGATTCAGAGGGGACAGGCATATTGTGGATGTCCTGGAGCAGATGTGTGACAGAATGGGCATGAGTAATAGACACAGTCAACTTGGTAGTGATTGAGGGAACCACATCTGTGGCACACCATCCACCTCCTTCATTGTGCTGCAATCATCAGTGACTCCTCCTGATTGGTCTTGTCTCCCTCATTGCTAGTCTGTCTCAATCTGGCTCCCAAAACTCTGATGCAGGTGGATTGACTTCTTCATGATCAGGGAGGTATCTGTACTGAGGGAATGGAGTCGGGCAGCAGAGTGGTGTTATAGTACAATGCGGACTTATCCAATCTATGGTCACATTTGCTAGTCCTCCCCTTGGCACAGTATTCCCATTGTCATATGTGGACGACTCTCTCCCCTTCCTAAACCCATTAGATGTGGTGATTCCCCTCAATGAGGAAACCTTGCCGCTATACCTCGATCTGTTAACCATCCTGTGAGCTTGCATTCCTTATTTGTACTTCTACAGTTACACTTCCACATTCGGACGTTACCACTCCCACAGTGCATCTCTCATCACGCCACATTTCCCCCATTCCCATATCAAGTAACTCCAACTACTATAGGTGGTACTACCACATCCAGTTGATACAGCAATGCTCAAGTATTTATACGAGCCCATGTACAGTACTTTTCTCCAGCTAGTTCTATGCAATCTACATGTAGTTGCTAGTCATCCATGAGTCCCTTTGCAAAGGGATAGTGAGGCTAGGATCTCTATCAGTCTCATGCTACTGTTGAAGCGTGCTTGACAGCTAGGACTACACGCATATGTAACAAAAGAACTAGCTTGTCCATAGACCCCTGCTTCCTAGCAGTAGGGTCCCACCCGCCAACATCATGTCATATCATGCCTTGAGGGAATCAGACGAAGAACATGAAGAAGTGTTCTACATTGAGGATGAAGGAACTCTGTCTCAGTTGACCCAGCTGTTGCCATACAAAAACCTCTACCAGAGCACCTTGCCGATTTTGCAATGCATTGTAGGAAGACCTTCCCCTGCCGCGAAGCCAGTAAGAAGGAGACAACCTTCCTCCTTGTTGTTAGCCCCTGCCTAGCCAGCAGGACCCATCATGACCACAGCAGAACCAACTGCCCTGTCACTGTTACCTTCCCCTCTCGTCAGAGTGGAACCCGCAGTATTCAAGAAATCAGATAGTGACAAAGAAATGGCTGATGTTTCTGCAACACAGGCAGAGAAGAAAGGAGAGCTTCACGCAGCTCTCTCAAGAGATTTTAACGGACAACCAGAGGATGCCAAAAGATGGATCATGTCCATGAATGTGTACTTTGCAATCAACGAACACATCTATAAGAAGGACAAACCAGTAATGATTCTCACCTGTCTCAACAAGTTGACGAAAGGAAGAGGGGCCACTTTCGCAGAAAGTTGGTACAACAGAGCCCTGGATTCCACCTATGATGACTTCCTAGCTGCCTTCTGAGCTGCCTTTGTTCCCTCTGGACAGAAGGAACACACTCGAAACATTATCTATGACTTGAAACAGAGCAAATTCCCAGATACTGAGGAAAAGAGCACACTCTGGTGACTCAAACAAGGAAATTTCAACTCATATGCTTCTGCTTTCAAGCTACATGCTTATTGCAGTGGATTGGATAAAGGACACAATGACATCCTCATCAATGTCCTAAGGAGAGGAGTAGATGGGAAATTGGCCAACACGATGGCTACACTCAATCCCTAGCCAGAAACTTGGAAAGATTGGATCAAGAGGGTGTACATCTTTGACAAGAACTTTAGGAGACTCAGAAAGATCAGGGAGCAAACCCATTATCTCCCTTTTGCTTCTGCAGCCTGGACTGTTTCCAGTTGTGATCCAAATGCCATGGATATCAATTCCATTCGACTCTCCCCTACTGAAAGAGCAGAACACATGAAGCATAACAAATGCTTTGTATGCCACCATGTGGGATGTCACTCCAACAACCACAGGAAAAGAGGAGGGTCTTGGCCTACAGGAAACATTCGCTATCAGTGGCCCCAGACCATGGTGGCTATGGTAGAAAATGACACCTTGGGAAAATTTATCTAGAATAGTGACCTCTCCAGAAATGAGCTTCTCCAAATTCTCAAAGTCTGTGTGACTCCTGAAGAAGAACAGGAAGTCCAGGCAACTACAATAGAACAGGATTTTTAACAAGAAGGGTAGAATCAATGGCTATGCCTCCTATAGATCTCGCATTGGTTTTTGTACTAGGAATGAACTCAAGAGCAATCAAACTTCCAGTTCAGTTGTACAAAACTGACTCGCAGAAACCCATTGACGTGAAAGCCCTCATCGACAGTGGGGCCACCAGATGCTTTGTCCATAAGTATCTAGTTCAAGCAAATGGGTGGAAAACAGACAGACTTCCACACTCATTCATTGCAAACAACGTTGACGGATCCAACAACCAAGGAGGTCTCATCTGATACTCGGTCACTCTTACCCTTCGAATTGCAGAACAGGAGGAATCACAAACTTTTGTGGTCATCGATTGTGGAAAGGAACAGGTAATCTTAGGAATTACCTGGTTGCAGGAAACCAACCCATGCATCAATTGGGAGACAGGGGTGGTATCCATCCCACCTACCCGCATACTGCGGACTGACCTAATAGAGCAATGATACCTCATGAGGTACCTGGAATTGGATCATCTTTCCATCGCCAGGACCACCCTCTCTACTGAGTTAGCACAAAAGGTGAAAACAACCAGCACAGAATTACCCAAAGAGTTTCAACAGTACTTTGACATATTTGGTGAACTGATAAAAGGAGAATTACCACCAAAATGGCCCTATGATCACACTATAGATGTCATGTGTGACTTCCTACCTAAGGTAGCAAAAGCATATCCACTAAACCCAAAGGAGTTGGAAGTGTACAGAGAATTTGTAGACAAACACCTAGCATCTGGGAAAATACAATCTTCCAAATCCCCCCAAGCCTCCTCCTTCTTCTTCATCTCAAAGAAGGATGGAGGGTTATGCCCCTGTCAGGATTATCAATATCTCAATCAGCACACCATCAAAAACGCTTATCCCCTCCCCTTGATCTCAGAATTAATCGATCAACTAAAGAATTCCACCATCTTTATCAAATTCGACGTACGATGGGGATACAACAACATCTGGATCAAGGAAGGCGACAAATGGAAAGCCGCATCCATCACCCCTTTCAGTCTTTTTGAGCCTACAGTGATGTTCTTTGGCCTCTGCAACTCTCCTCCTACATTCCAAGCCCTTATAGATGACATATTTCAGGATATGGTCACAGAAGGTTGGCTGTTGATCTATATGGACGGCCTCATCATCCATGCAGATGGGGACCTAGAACTCCATCATCAGCAGACGCAATGGGTACTACAAAGAATGAGGGAACATAAATTGTTCCTCAAACTCTCCAAGTGCTTCTTCGATGTGAATGAAGTTGAATACCTTGGAATGATCATTCGCCCAGGGCATATCACTTTAGATCTGGTCAAATTGAAAGCCATCCAAGAATGGACTCCCCCACAGTCAGTAAAAGCCATTCAATCTTTCCTAGGATTTTGTAACTTCTATTGGAAGTTCATCCCCAATTTCTCTGAGATTTGCAGGCCTCTACATGACCTAACAAAGAAGGGGGCCACCTGGACATGGACGGATTCTTGCCAAAAGGCTTTTCTAGCTTTACAACAAGCCTTCTG
>JBBPMG010000925.1:0-11390 GCA_038090195.1 Boletellus deceptivus | reverse complement strand
GGCTCACAGTGGATTTGTTAGCTTCCTCTTGTACCATCAAGGAGCTAGGCCTTCCCCATTGAATTACCACCACCAACAGTCTCCATCACCTTGGGAGGGCTCGCACTACCCTCTTTGAGTTATTCGAAGCTGCCGGACTCATACCCTTGATCTATTGTCTCCCTGAGGATGTCTACCTTCCCATTCTCCGAATTCGTTTGGCCCTCCTATCCAACGACAAATACCGAGAATACTACTGGCAGGACAGACCCACCAGTGAGGTGGACCAGACCGGACACACCCAACTCAGCTCTCCAGTTCCTGTCCTACCACACTCGGTATCACTGCAGCCCTTACCCATTCTGCCACCGGCAATCAACTTCACCACTCTCATCCCAGCCACTCTGCCGCCCGACCCCGATTCCTCAGCACAGATACCTCCCAGACCATGCCGAAGCAGATCCACCCGCACCAGAGCTCTTAGGATCAGATTGGAACAGACCTCTGATGACAAGGCAAGGAACAGGACCAGTGAGGACGACTCACTGACTATTATGCTGGCACACAGGAGGAGAGCAGCATGCCATCGTTGTGGATCACTCAACCACTACTGAGTCAACTGTATCTACTACTTGTGTCCGTTCTGCCACACCACCGCTCCAGGACATCCACAATACGCTTGTCCCCTCCGCCTTTGCACCTCTTGTGGAGGATCTGGACATGTGGCAGCCGCTTGTACTCAGCCAAACCCCTATAACGGAACCCCCTCATCCTCACAAACTCCTCAGGACAAACCACCTACCCCTTCGTCCATCTCCTCTCAGGATTTCTAAGTCGGTGTCTCAGAGCTACATCGGGGGTAATGTTACGGTACGGTATGGGCTTACCCAGTCTACGGCAGCATTTGCCAATGCTCCAATCTCTACAGTGTTCCTGTCGGCCTACAGAGATGACTCCTTCCCATCCCAGAACCCATTAGACACAGAGATTCTCCTCAATGAGGAAACCTTGCCTTTATACCTCGATCTGTTAACCATCCTGTGAGCTCACCTTCCTTATTTGTACTTCTATGGTTACACTTCCACATTCGGACGTTACCACTCCCACAGCACATCTCTCATCATGCCACATGTCCCCCACTTCCATATCAAGTAACTCCAACTACTATAGGCGGTACTACCACATCCAGTTGGTACAGCAATGCTCAAGTATTTATATGAGTCCATGTATAGTACTTTTCCCTAGCTAGTTCTATGCAATCTATGTGTAGTGACTTAGCCATCCACGAGTCCTTTCACGAAAGGATAGTGAGACCAGGATCTCTATTAGTCTCACACCACTATTGAAGGTGTGCTCAACAGCTAGGAACTACACGTACGCGTAACACCCTCATCCCACCTATGCCTCTCGTCTTCACCATTACGATGATGCCGACAATGATACCTGTCTACTCATGTCCCTCATGGTTCAAGACTCACAGCTCGCCACCATCCTTGACCAAGTCCTTGAGCCCCATTCCCCCCTCGACGCCTTGTACAAAGCTTACCTAGACAATTGTTCCATTTATTTGCACTTAGGATATCTATGAGATTCACACTCTTCCCAGGTCCAGCCCGTTTCCATTCCCACCATTCTCAAGTTTCACTGGGCAAACCAATGCAACGCCCTCCTTACCACCCTCTACCAGCTAGGGATGGACGATTTGTTAAAAGATGTAGACACCTACACTGCTACCTTACAACCGTCCAATCCGACACCACCTACTTGTCTGTCGGACACCTTGTCCACCGTTCTTCATCCCATCTCCATTCCCCTCACAGCTATCCAAGCCAAGCTGGCACACCCTGTCCCTCTATCTCGCATGGAAACTCTTCTCACTTCCGAAGGGGTAACCAACCCTACATTGCGCCATGTCACCTTTAACATCACCCCGTCACCCTCATTGTCCCCAGTCAACACTGAAGAAGAGGAAGCTATTGACCGCATGGAACTATGGGATCGACCCACAGAACCTCTGCCACCCAATCATCACTGTTATCACCAGGCATGTTTTGAATGTCATCACCTTGGTCATATTTGTATCCAATGTGACCTATACCATTGCCCTCATTGTCTCCGCTTTGCACTGAGTCATACCCAAGCCAGGTGCCCTCTTCATAGGCATACTCCAATATCCTCTCCTTCCTCCTCCTCTCAACGCTCCAGTTGTCAAAGCAGCACCTCTTCATTGAGATCTATGACCACCAGTAGGTCAGTTACCTCACCTACCTGTCCAATCCCAGTTCCCCCTCCATGCTGGCGCCCCTTGGAAACCAGGATTTCTTCACCACCATATACCCTTGACCATGATGACGTTTGGGATGACTCTGCCTATGCCAACATGACTGGCTCCCCCAGGATGTACTCTAGGTATTTCTAGACAGGGTCGTCTTGATCCTAGTAAGGAGGTAATGTTATGTTTTGCCTACTGTGCTCGAGGACACTATTACTTTTTCCTTTCTTTCACAATAGACGCTGTTCTCGTCCACCCAACTGGACGTTTACTCTTTCCTTGTACATGTACATCCAATCCTATGAAACACTTGTCATACTTGCTTACATCTTGTCTGATCCAACTCGGACTTCCTTTTCATTTCCATTCCACTTTGTCATCTTGTGTACAATATGCCCAATTAGGCTTGGACCCTGATTCCCTTTCTTGATTTCTCTTCATCGTATGATTTCCTTTTCTTCTTATGCACTGCTTGGTCTGTGTGTGATATCCTCAAGTATATAAGACCTTGCTTTCCATACCATGTACTCCAAGCTAGTCTTATTCAAATCTTAGCTTCATTTCCTCGAACCTTGTCAGACCTCGCCTTCGCTTGGTCCTCCTCAACACATCAACCTGACTTGCTCCCTAGCACAGTTGGTACACTGAACCCTTGAGGAGTAGCTAAGCCCTCTCTCTTGCGGCCTCACCCAGAACCCATTCAACTGACTTCATCGTTGACATGCGGAACCATCGATCCAACAACCCACTGTTGGAGCTTTCAAGTCTGTGCTCGTTGTTACCCATGCCAAGCATAACAGCCTGGCTACATGATGGGCATGCTGCACCTTTTCCTGTGCTCTTTTTAGGAGAGTAAGACAGTCTTCCAAAGCTAGGAGGAATGTTTTTCCTAGGGATGGGTAAGCACAAGGTTCATATCCCATCATGAGCAAAAAAGGGGTTTGTTTGGTTACAGAGTGCACAGCCACATTATGAGAGAACTCTGCCATAGGGAGGAGTTCAGACCAGACATGGGGATTTCCCTGGCAGAAGATTCATAGATAGGTTTCCAATTCTTGGTTTACACATTCAGTTTCTCCATTGGTTTGAGGGTGGTAGGCAGTGGAGAGTGTGACATCATATTCTAAGAGGTGGGCAAGTTCTCTAGCAAAGGCTGAGGTGAATTGGGGGCTGTGATCAGAGATACATTTGTTGTGTAGTCCAAAGTGGGGAAATACTTTTTGGAAAAATAGGAATGTGATACTCTTGGCATTGATGTTTTTAGTACAAGAGGTGAAAATTACCCCCTTTGTAAGGCTGTGGTCAACCATGACCATGACCAAATCAAAACTGGCAGATAAGGGAAGATCTGTGATGAGATCTATAGAGACCAACTGGAATGGGCAAGTGGCAGTGTTGGGGACGGGTTTTGTCAGGGGAACAGTTGGATGTGTGAGAACCTTGGAGGCCTGACAGGTGGTGTAACTGGCGATGTATCTTTGTACAAAGCTGGAAAGTCCTGGCTACCAATAATCTTATTGTAACAGGTGTAATAAATGGAAATAGCTGGCATGCCCACCAGCAGCCAAGGTGTGGATGGAATGGATGAGGTTGCAGTGAGCTGATTCTAGGATGTAAAGTCACCCTTTGAAGTAAAGGGACCCTTGGTCAAAGTGCCAGTTGTGCCAAGAAACACAGGGTAGGATGGAGCAATCCTGTTCCAAGGCCACTAAGGCATCAAGTATGAAAGGATCCTTTGAAGATGACTGGGTGATCTTGTTGTGGAGTGTGATGTCCAAAGTATGGATAAAATGGATGCCATCGAGTAGCATGACCCTGAGGTTATCAAGTTCCATATCCATGGTCAAGGAGCGAGAGAGTACATCAGCCGGGGCCATGCGTGTTCCAGGAATGTGTTGGACAACAAGGTCAAAATCCTACAGGAATAGCATCCATCAGGCTTGTCATCGAGAGAGTTTCTGTGGTTGCCAAAAATAGGTGAGGTTTTTGTGGTTGGTCATCACCGTCACTTGATGTTGGGTGTCAGAGAGGTAGTGTCACCATTCCTCCAAGGCACAAATGACAGCCAGCAACTCCCAGTCATAGATGTTGTAGTTTTGTTCTTCTGGTGAGAAGGTTTTTGAGAAATAGGCCACTGGGTGGAGGTCATCATTAGGATCCTTTTGAATCAAAACAGCCTCACAGACAACAAGGGACACATCAGTCATAATGAAGAATGGGCATTCAAGATGGGGTAGTTGGAGCACTAGATGAGTGCAAAATGCTTGTTGCAGGGTTAAGAAGGCCTGCTGGCATAGGTCTGTCCATTTCCAGGAGGTTCCCTTCTTTTTCAGATTGTGAAGGGGATGACTGGTTTCCGAGGAATTGGGGATGAACTTCTGGTAAAAATTGCAGAATCCCAGAAATGATTGAACTGCTTTGACTGATTGTGATGGCTGCCAATCTTGGATGGCTTGGAGTTTCACCAGGTCCAACGTGATTTGTCTGGATTGGATAATCATTCCCAAGTATTCCACTTTGTTAACATTGAAGAAACATTTAGTGAGTTTGAGGTAGAATTTATGTTTTCTCATTCAGTGGAGTACTTTTTTGGTTCGTTGGTGGTGCAGAGCTAAATCCCCATTGGTATGGATGATAAGGTCATCCATATAGATCAGGAGCCACCCTTCTGCTACCATATTGTGAAATATGTCATCCATAAGGGCTTGGAAGGTTGGAGGTGAGTTGCAGAGTCCAAAGAACATGACTGTTGGTTTGAAGAGTCCGAATGGAGTGATGAAAGCTGCCTTCCATGTGTCTTCTTCTTTTATGCAAACATTATTGTATCCCTATTGTATATGTTACAGTACACTACGGGCTTGCCCAATCTGTGACCACATTCGGCAACTCTTCTGTCGAGGACATCCTTCCGATACAGTATGCGGACGACTCCCTCGTTCCTCAGAACCTGCTAAATGCGGTGATCCCTCTCAACAAGGAAACTCTACCGCTATACCTCGATCTGTTGTCCATCCTATGAGCTCGCCTTCCTTATTTGTACTTCTACAGTTACACTTCCACATTCGGACGTTATCTCTCCCACGGCGCGTCTCTCATCATGCCGTGTTTCCCCAACTACCATATCGAGTAACTCCAACTACTATAGGCAGTACTACTGCATCCAGTTGGTACAGCAATGCTTGAGTATTTATACGAGTCCATGTACAGTACTTTTCCTCAGCTAGTTCTACGCAATCTACATGTAGTTGCTAGTCATCCACGAGTCCCTTCGCGAAGGGATAGTGAGACCCGGAAGCTCTATTAGTCTCGTGCTACTATTGAAGCGTGCTTGACAACTAGGAATTACACGTACGCGTAACAAAAGAACTAGCTCGTCCTTCGACCCCTGCTTCCTAGCAGTAGGGTCTTATCAATCGACACCACGTTGTACCGAGCCCCAAGAGGATCAGACGAAGAACACGAAGACGTGTTCTATACTGAGGACGAAGGAACCCTGTCTCAGTCGACCCAGCCATTGCCATACGAGAACCCGTATCAAAGTGCCTCGCCAATTTTGCGACACATTGCAGGAAGACCTTCCCCTGCCGCGAATCCACTAGTCAGAAGGAGATGACCTTCCTCCTCATTGTTAACCCCCGTTCAGCCATCTGAACCAACTGTGACTAGAGCGGAACCGACCACCCCGTCACTGCTACCCTCGCCGCTCATTCAAATCGAACCCGCAGTATCTGAGATGTCAGACAACGACGAAGAAATGGCAGATGCCACTGCCAACCAGCCAGAAAAGAAAGGGGAGCTTCGCGCAGCCCTCCCCGGAGATTTCAGTGGGCAACCAGAAGACGCCGAAAGATGGATCATGTCGATGAATGCTTACTTCGCAATTAACAACCACATCTATAAGAAAGACGAACCAGTAATGATCCTTACCTGTCTCAATAAACTCACTAAAGGAAGAGGAGCTGCATTCGCCAAAAGCTGGTATAATCGAGCTCCTGACTCCACCTACGATGATTTCCTAGTGGCCTTCTGTGCAGCCTTTGTCCCCTCTGGACAACAGGAACAAGCCAGAAATGCTATCTATGACCTAAAGCAAAATGATTTTCCAGACACTGAGGAGAGGAACATTCCCCAGAGACTCAAACGAGGAAACTTCGACTTGTATACGTCGGCTTTCGAATTACATGCATATCGAAGCAAGCTGGACACCGGACACAACGACATCCTCATCGACGTCCTAAGGAGGGGAGTAGATGGGAAACTAGCCAACGCCATGGCAACACTCAACCCCCAACCGATGACTTGGAAAGACTGGATAAAGCAAGCCCATGTGTTCGACGAGAACTTCAGGAGGTTGAAGAAGATTAGGGAGCGAACTTCCTACCTCCCATTCTCCACCACACCCAGGACAACCCCTACTCGCGATCCCAATGCTATGGATGTCGATTCTGTCCGACTCTCTCCCACTGAGCGAGCAGAGCATATGAAGAATAATAAATGCTTCGTATGCCACTGGATAGGATGCCGATCCAGTAATCACAAGAAGGGAGGAGGATCCCGGCCTACAGGGAACACGCGTCACAAGCCATCAGCCACAGTAGCGACAGTCGAGACTGACGCCCTAGGAGAGTTCATCCAACAAAGCGATCTTTCTCGCAATGAACTCCTCAGGATCCTTAAAGTCTGCACGACCCCTGAAGAAGAACAGGAGGTTCAGGCAATTTCCGTCGAAACGGATTTTTAGAAAGGAGGGTAGAATCAATGGCTACTCCTCCAATAGATCTCGCGCCCGTCTTTGTATTAGGAACCAACACCAGAGCAATTAAACTCCCCGTCCAACTATACAAAAAAGGGTCGCAAAAATCCATTGACGTAACCGCCCTGATCGACAGTGGGGCAACAGGATGCTTTATCCACAAATATCTCATAAAAGCAAATGCATGGAAGATGGATCGACTTCCAAAGCCATATGTTGCAAATAATGTGGATGGGTCAGGGAACCAGGGAGGCCTCATCCGACACTCGGTCACCCTGACATTGCAGATCGGCAAACAAGAAGAGACCAGGACCTTTCTGGTTTTGGATTGCGGAAAAGAGCAATTGATCTTAGGAATTACCTGGCTCCGAGAGACCAACCCACACATCAATTGGGAAACAGGAACCATGTCCATTGCGCCAAGCAAACCCCGATTGGACCCCACAGAGCAAAGACATCTCATGAGATACCTCGAGCTCAACCATCTCTCTATCGCCCGAACCACCCTATCCACTGAATTGGCACAGCAGGTGAAAACGGCTAGAATGGACTTACCAAAGGAATTCCAGCAATATACTGATGTATTTGGCGAACTGACTAAAGGGGAGCTACCTCCAAAATGCCCCTATGACCACGCAATAGACGTCACACGTGACTTCTTGCCAAAGGTCGCAAAAGCCTATCCATTGAACCCAAAGGAGTTGACCGCATGTAAAGAGTTTGTCGATGAACATCTCACCTCTGGAAAAATCCGACCGTCAAAATCCCCACAAGCCTCACCATTCTTTTTTGTGTCAAAAAAAGACGGAGGATTACGCCCCTGTCAGGATTATCGATATCTGAATCAACACACCGTAAAGAACGCCTATCCTTTTCCCCTCATCTCAGAGTTGATCGATCAGCTAAAGCATTTGACAATCTTTACCAAGTTTGATGTGCGATGGGGATACAATAACGTTAGGATAAAGGAAGGAGACGAATGGAAGGCCGCATTCATCACTCCATTCGGCCTCTTCGAACCCACAGTAATGTTCTTTGGGCTCTGTAATTCCCCTCCTACATTCCAAGCCCTGATGGATGACATCTTCCGGGATATGGTCGCCGAGGGATGGTTATTAATCTATATGGATGACCTCATCATTCATACCAACAGGGACTTGGAACTCCACCATCTACAGACACACCGGGTCCTACAACAAATGAGAGAGCATAAACTATTTCTCAAACTTTCCAAATGCTTCTTCGATGTTAATGAAGTGGAATATCTAGGAATGATCATTCATCCAGGACAAATCACCTTGGATCCGGTTAAATTGAAAGCCATTCAGGAATGGACCCCCCCATGATCAGTAAAAGCCGTCCGATCTTTCCTGGGGTTTTGCAATTTCTATCAAAAATTCATCCCTAACTTCTCCGCAGTTTGTAGACCTCTCCACGATCTTACGAAAAAGGGGGTCATCTGGGCTTGGACAGAGACGTGCCAACAAGCTTTTCAAACTCTCCAAGCGGCCTTCTGTACCCGACCAGTCCTCCAGCTTCCTCAGGTAGAACACCCATTCTTCGTAATGACGGACGCCTCTCTAGTTGCCTGTGGTGCCGTTCTCATGCAAAAAGACGCCAATGGGGACCTTCACCCAAATGCTTATTTCTCAAAGACCTTCTCCCCAGAGGAGAGAAATTATGACATTTACGACCGAGAACTGCTCGCGGTCATCCGCGCTTTAGAGGAATGGCGGAATTATCTCACCGGAACGCAGCATCTGGTAATGATTCTCACTGACCATAAAAACCTCACCTATTTCCGTCAACCCCAGAAGCTTTCTCGTCGCCAGGCCCGTTGGATGTTGTTCTTGCAGGATTTCGATTTGACGTTCAAACATCTCCCAGGTTCTGGAATGGCACCCGCCGATGCCTTCTCCCGAACCTCAGGGGAAAGCACAGACTTGGACAACACGAATGTGACCCTTCTCCCAGAAGAACAATTTGTCCGCGCCATCGATCTCGCCCTCCGAGAGAAAATCATCTAATCGACCTCTTCCGACCCTTTTGTTACGGACGCCCTTGCAGCTTTAGCCGAAGACAAATCGCTCTTGCCACGGGTTCGCCCTGCAGACTGGCATTTCGACAATGGATCCCTCTACTTCCAAGGACACCTCTACATCCTGGAACCTGCCCGCCACGATTTGGTCCAATCTGTTCATGCCTCCGGTGCTGGTGGGCATGCCGGCTTCTTCCAGCTCTTACACCTGTTGCAACACGACTATTGGTGGCCAGGACTTTCCGGTTTTGTGCAAAAATACATCTCCGGCTGCGCCACCTGCCAGGCTTCCAAAATTCTCACACACCCCATGGTCCCACTGGCGAACCCCATTGCCAGCACCGCCACTCGTCCATTTCAGTCTGTGTCTGTCGATCTCATTACCGATCTCCCCCTATCTGCCAGTTTTGACTCTATCATGGTCGTGGTCGACCACGGCCTTACAAAGGGGGTAATTTTCACCCCGTGTACCAAAAGCATCGACGCGAAGGGTATAGCCTCACTCTTTTTCCAGAAAGTTTTCCCCCGATTCGGCCTACATGACAAATGCATCTCCAATCGAGGACCCCAATTTGCCTCCGCATTCGCCAGGGAACTCGCCCAACTACTTGAATATGACGTAGCTCTCTCCACCGCCTACCATCCTCAGACCGATGGAGAAACGGAACGTGTAAACCAGGAGCTCGAAACCTACCTCCGCATCTTCTGTCAGGGCAACCCCCACATCTGGGCCGAACTTCTCCCTATGGCGGAATTCTCTTACAACGCCACCGCGCATTCTGTCACCAAACAGACCCCATTTTCTCTCATGATGGGATATGAACCCCGTGCCTACCCCTCTCTTAGAAAAACATTCCTCCCCGCTCTAGAAGAACGACTCACCCTCCTAAAACAAGCCCAGGAAGAGGCGCAGCACACCCATCATGTAGCCAGGCAACAAATGGCGGCGTGGACCCAATCAAAATTCAAGCCCTGGAAAGTTGGCAATAAGGTCTGGCTAGATAACAGGAATCTCCAAATGCGGTACGCCTCTCGTAAACTGGCCCCCCGACGGGAAGGTCCATTTGAGATAGAAAGGGTAATCTCTCCTGTGGTCTACCAATTGCGGCTTCCTCCCACCTGGAAGGTACATCCTGTGTTCCACACCTCCCTACTCTCTCTATATCGAGAGACTGCGGAGCACGGCCCAAATTTCATCAACCCGCCACCAGACGTCATCGCAGGAGAAGACCAGTATGAGGTCCAACAAATTCTAAGCCATCGAGGCACCGCAGGCCAAAGGCAGTACTTGGTCGCCTGGAAGGGGTATTCCGCAGCAGAAAACACCTGGGAACCTGAACGGAACCTAATCAGGGCACAGCAACTACTAAATGCATATAAAGCAGCCCGTTCCAAGGAGTTCCCCCCAACCAGCCGACGAAGACACCCCAGCTAAGAGGAAATCCCCTACTATACAAATACGTACCATGTTCTCTTTCCCCGTTCTTCCAACCCCTGCCTACGTTCTTCTCATCCTCTATTTTGCTTTCATTTTCTTCCCCCTTTTTCTCTTGGGCCTCTGCGTCTGGGACTCCCACAGGCACATCATTAGTCTTAGGAACGACGTGCGCTACGCCGTCACTGTCTCCGCCCCGCCGCAACCAGCTCCCCCAGCCGATCACGATCTCCCAGACCCTACTCAGCCACAGGAATTACCCTGGGCCACGTGGACCTGGGGTTTTTCGGTGACGTTTCCAGGGGAGGACACCACCAACGGGGGCTGGACCGGCAACACCAATCCAGGGTGGTGAGTCTGAAGACGCAGCCCGCGGCTATAACGAACTATTTGCTTCACATCCAAACTATTACTTCAAAACTTTCTTCGCCTCCACTAGGGCTGGCACTTTATACTTCATTCCATTTCGCCTTCGCCCCTCACAGTTAACTTTTCAGAATAGTCCTTATATTCCCTCTTTTCTTCCAACTGCCAAACCTCGAATTTAGAAATGGCGGATCCAGCTGTTCCCCCGTCTTTAGAAGATCGTCCCTTGCTTCGCCTAGATCGTTTTACGGATTCCCACGTGATGGGATTTATTTTCGACCTTTTGGATTCTCCTGACGCCGTCTTTGCTTTGGAACAAATTATTCATCGAGAGAATGATGTTTTTCTTCCTCTACTTCTTCGTCTCTACTTGTTTTATATCCATTCTCGCCGACTCACTGTGGATCTACTAGCCTCCTCTCACACGATTGAGGAATTGGGACTTCCCCATCGGATCTCTATGGCAAATAGTCTCCACCACCTCGGTAGAGCATGCACCACCCTCTTCGAACTGTTTGAAGCCGCAGGACTTATACCATTGATTTAT